>LR754594.1:20636-31972 GCA_902729485.2 Mus minutoides | reverse complement strand
ATATCAGCTCAGATGTTGTTCCTTAGGCACTATTTACCTCCTGTTTTTGAAGCAAGGTTTCTCACTTGGCCTCACACTGACTTGTCTGGCAGTCTGGCCACTGATTCCCCAGAGATCAGCCTATCTCTACTTTCCATTTCCTTAGTGCTGGGATTAAAGATATATTTTTATATGGTTCTGGTAATTGGACTCAGATTTAATCCTTTATTCTTTATCCCCTCTCTTCGTCTCTGTTCTGCCTCTTCCTCTCCTTTGCTCCCACCTCTGCAGTGCTGAGGCTACACAAAAGATTTATTTATGTAGATGAGTACACTGTAACTATCTTTATACACACCAGAAGAGGGCATCAGACCCCGTTATATAGATGGTTGTGAGCCACCATTTGGTTGATGGGAATTGAACTCAGGACCTCTGGAAGAGCAGTCAGTGCTCTTAACCTCTGAGCCATCTCTTCAGCCCCATACCTGGCCTTTCTAATGTTTAAGATGATCAACCTTGTGAGCCAGAGTCACGAACTCCATAATGTCACAGCATTAATATCTGAATTAGGAAAGAATAAAATCTATTCCATTTTTCAAACTCCCAGTCAAACTCCCAGGTTAATTTAGGAAATCAAGAAGCTGGATAATGATTGTGATTTATTTTCAATTGCAAAGCAGACCCCTTTTTTTTTTTTTTTTTCGAGACAGGGTTTCTCTGTATAGCCCTGGCTGTCCTGGAACTCACTTTGTAGACCAGGCTGGCCTCGAACTCAGAAATCCGCCTGCCTCTGCCTCCCGAGTGCTGGGATTAAAGGCGTGCGCCACCACGCCCGGCGCAGACCCCTTTTTAAAAAGTGATACTCATATCTGCCTACATAAAAAGGAACTGTGGTTAAAAACTGAAAATGCAGGCTGGTGAGATGGCTCAACGGGTAAGAGCACCCGACTGCTCTTCTGAAGGTGATGAGTTCAAATCCCAGCAACCACATGGTGGCTTACAACCACCAGTAATGAGATCTGATGCCCTCCTCTGGTGCGTCTGAAGTCAGCTATAGTGTACTTATGAATAATAATAAATGAATCCTTGGACTGGAGAGAGCAGGGACTGAGCAAGTGGGACAGACCGGAGCGAGGGGCTGGCCATAGCGAGCAGGATTGACCGGAACAAGGAAAAAAAAAAAAAAAAATGAAAATGCTCCTTGCTTCTAGAAATATACTTTGTGGGCTGGTGAGATGGCTCAATGGTTAAGAGCACCGACTGCTCTTCCAAAGGTTCTGAGTTCAAATCCCAGCAACCACATGGTGGCTCACAACCATCCGTAACAAAACTCTGATGCCCTCTTCTAGAGTGTCTAAAGATAGCTACAGTGTACTTACATATAATAAATAAATCTTAAAATATATATATTAAGCCGGGCGTGGTGGCTCACGCCTTTAATCCCAGCACTCGGGAGGCAGAGGCAGGCAGATTTCTGAGTTCGAGGCCAGCCTGGTCTACAAAGTGAGTTCCAGGACAGCCAGGGCTATACAGAGAAACCCTGTCTCGGAAAAAAAAAAAAAAAAAAAAAAAAGAAAGCACTATACTTTGTAGTCCAACAGCTAAGCTGGCTATCCACAGCATCTGAGCAAGTTCCCACCATGTGTCTGGTCCTTGGTGCAAAGTCTGAAAGAGTAATTGTTGAAAAGACTCTAACTGGGTAAGCCTAGCTTCTCTTGAGCTTGACATCCTTCTGCCTCAGCATGAGAAGTGCTGGGATGTACTTCACCATACCCAGTTTGGGATTAATTTTTAAACTGTTGCTAGACAGTCAAGCCAGTCTCGTCCATTCTTGTGCTTTCTGAACATTGGAACATCTCCCTACATGACTCAGGAAATAAGACACAGAGCAAAACATGCAGAACCAATCCAGACAAGCACTCTGCACTAAATTATGAAAGAGTTGGTGCTGGCTCCATCCAGATACCCAATGATGAGAAACTCCAGCTAGAAGGCTGGCTATTGCAGTATGCATTTTTTGTTCTGAGCATGAGAGAAACTGAGTCTGAACATTACATAGAGAAGGCTCAGGGAAAGAAGCCTCGTTCTGTCTTAGGTACACACCTGTGATCTCACTGCTGGGAGGCAGAGACAATGAGACTCTTGTCTGCAAAATCAAGGAAATCCAAGTAGGTGGAGAGACATCATTAGCTTGAGGAATGTGTGACAGCCTTCCCTACAGGAAGCTCGCTCTTCCCTCCTCCCTCGCTTTGCAGTCAAACATGGAGATCCAAGCTGAATCTACAGGGTCAGCTCCAGTTTGAGCCACAGGGAAGGAGGGATCTTAAAAATGAGCAGGAAAAGATGACAAAGAGAGAAGAGGGGAAGCGAGTGACTAATGACATAATGCACTCAGCACAGTGTGCCCTAAGTGTGCCAGGACAGGAGAAAGAAGGGCTGATTCAAAAATGAGCTGCTTCCTCCATAACAAGAGGGAGGGCTGCCAAGGGATGCATCTTGCTGGAGGGACACCAAATGGGCTGGGATATGCAGGGTGGGTCTGTAGCCTGTGCAGAAGGAAGGAGCGGAGGTGAAGCATGACCTCAGGGGCAGGGGCAAACCTTTCGAGATTTGCTTCTTTTGACACCAGCTTCCTTTTGCTGCCTCTTTTGGGAACCGACATCACCACCAGGGACAGAACTGCTGCAAAAGGCTCCCAGTTTATCTCCCAACAATCCTTGCTTTTTCCATCCTGCAGACTGCCTGGGAATTGAACCCAATGTAGATACCAGACTCATACTCCTCCTACACCAGTGCCCCTACATACTATGATTAGAGGCATTTTACCACCATCTCTGGAGATGGAAAATTACCCTCGTAGTTGGGAGGAAGGTGTGGCGATAGAAGAAAGGCAACTGGGAGCAGAAGGCAGAAGGTAGTGACGGTGAGAAGTGAAAGGGACAGAGAGAGTCCAAGTCAGGGCAGAGCTGGACCTGATGCTCCAGGCCTGTAATCCAGCTTCCAGGAGACTGAGATAGGAAAGTCAAACACTCGAGGCTAGCCTGGGCTACAGAGAGAGTCCAAGTCAGGGCAGAGCTGGACCTGATGCTTCAGGCCTGTAATCCAGCTTCCAGGAGACTGAGGTAGGAAAGTCAAACATTCGAGGCTAGCCTGGGCTACACAGAGAGTTCAAGGCTAGTCTATGAAACTTAATAAAACCCTGTCTCAGAAGAATGAGCAAAGGATATAGCCCAAAGGCAGAACAGTGCCTCAGCCTGTGCAAGGGCTGCATTCAGTCTGAAGCACATCAACAAAAAGTTAGACTGAGCCCATGGCCCATATGTAAATAGGAGCACCAGAATCTCCAGAAACCACAAAATAACGAGTCAAGACAAAGCTCTCTGATCAAGGCTCAATCCTTAATTGTAGGGTCTTGAATTTAAAGGGAGGGACCCATCCCCCACTTTGCCAGGGTCTCATTGCTTTGTCAGGATCTGGTCAGGAAAGCAAGCTTAGGGGCTCAGCAGGTAGCTTCTTGCAGGAAGCTGCAGAGGTGGCACACAAGAAACTTTATCTAGGTCGGAAGACTCCACCCTAGGTGGGCTAGCTGACTGTAGCAGAAACCGGTCTGATTCAGGCAGCTCAAGGCTGGGGGAAAGGACACAATTCCTCCCTTTCTATTTATTAAAAATTAGCTGGACTGGGGCATAAGATTTACTTATACCCCATGGTCCTGCCTGGGAATTATGGTGGCTAGTGGCTGCGCCTGGCTTGGGTCTCACTGTCTATACCCTGCTGACCTGTCCCAGAGAACACATGCAGCTTGTTTGTGTTTATTTGCACAAACATGGCCTTTTAGTGTTTATTATGAACAAACACAGCCTCTTGGCACATGCCTCTGTCTTAGGTTGATAAAAGCCATAGATTAGGTGCCTGTCTTTGACTGCCTGCCCTCATAGCATACCTTTTCCCATTCAGACCAAAGCCACAATATGCACTGATGCATCTCTTCATAGCAATGAATAACTGCCATATCTGAGCTTTGCTGAAGGCCAGCCTGTATGGAGGTAACCAAACCACTTGAAATACAGAATGAAAAGTTAAAAGCAATAGGATTAAGGTTGTCTGTGGGGATGTCCCAGGCACTCAATTCAGCTGCAAATTAGCAATGATCCGACCCAGGGTCTGGCCTCCCAGTGAAGGGGAGGTGGCTTTGAGAATCAACAGAAAAAAACTGTTACTTCTCAGGTAAATAGTGGTAATAGCCAGATAAACTGGCTGATACAGATTTTTAGCTATCTTCATAATTGGAATCTCCAATATTGGATTTATTTCAAGACCAGTCCATGATTGAGTAAGAATAACTGGTCACATTAAAGGAAAGAGAAGAGTCATTATAACTCCTCCTCTTGATTAATTTTTCTAAGTCAGTTTCCACAATCTTTACGTTCCCTGTTCCACAAGGTCTAGAAGCTTGCAGCAAGGCAAACTGTAGTCTGGGACATAGGCAAGCAAAGGTGGGTCAAGAACATCCACACAGCCGGGCGTTGGTGGCGCATGCCTTTAACCCCAGCACTTGGGAGGCAGAGGCAGGCAGATTTCTGAGTTCGAGGCCAGCCTGGTCTACAGAGTAAGTTCCAGGACAGCCAGGGCTACACAGAGAAACAAAAAACAAAACAAAACAAAACAGAAAAAACACCCAATACAGCTTTCCTGTCACCATTGTCAGGGCACTCAGCAAGCTCACAGGTCACCATTATCCTTCTGTGACAGTATGTTACACCAATCACTCTGGCAGCTAGCATGCTCCTGCAGTATTCTGTGGAAAAAAACCCACAAATATGCCCTCTTTCCCATATTAAATACCTGATCAGGATCATGCCGTATGCCAATAAGTGGATCCTTTCACCTCACCTAGGCATGAGTATGCCTAGTTGAAGGATGCTATAGACACTCAGTTCCTTGGCATCCAAATTTTAAAAATTTTAATAATAAAAAGCTTTATTTAAATAATATGCTTTAATATATAATCCCCCCTTTTGTTTTCTAAGGAGATATTGGGTTTGCTTTTTGTTTTTTGTTTTTTGTTTTTCAAGACAGGGTTTCTCTGAATAGCCCTGGCTGTCCTGGAACTCACTTTGTAGACCAGGCTGGCCTCGAACTCAGATATCTGCTTGCCTCTGCCTCCCAAGTGCTGGGATTAAAGGCGTGCACCACCACACCCAGCAGAGATATTGTTTTAAAGTTCCACAATACCTTGTCCTTGAGAAATATAAAAAAATCCCAGGAACATGGGTAACATTGACAAAAACATCTCAAATGCTTGACTGTAATAGCCAGTTCCATTATCTGTTTTAATCTGATTTTAAAAAATTAATGCAGGTAATGATTAATTATATTTTTAGTTAAAATGTAACTTCTCTTGTTAAAGCAGTTGCAACCAGAAAGCTGAAAAGGTGTCAATAGTCACATGCACATATTTTATTTTTCTAAGATCAGAAATATGAGTATCCATTTGCAATAATTGATTAAGTGTAAGTCCTCGATAATTAACACCATTATCTGGAACAGGTAGAAATTGAGAACACTGAGAATAAGTCTTTACAATTTGACATGCACATTATCTAAAAATACCAAACTATTACCTCAAACCATTACTATTTTGAGGATGTAAAGAATGAGATTCTATGGCCAATTATTCTTATGTAAGGCCTATAATCTGCCTGAGATACAAATTTGCTGTGGCCTCAAGGGGTCTTGTCCAGGCAGTTCAGGATGAGTTCTTAAAGGTCTAAGGACAGGCCTTTAAAGGAACAGTATTTTCTCTTAACTTGAGTTGTATATGCATCAACAATTACAAAATTTGAGAATTAGCAATATCTAAAAAAGGAATATTTTGGCTATCAGTAAAGAAATTAAAGCTTGATTTTTCAACATTTCAAAACACTGGCTATAGCATGCAATTCAATTATCTGTGCTGAAGCAGGAGGAAATTCAAAAGAATAAACATGTGATCCAATCACATATACTTCTTTCCCATAGAAGGGCTGTTTATAAATACAGTAGATGTATTTTTTATGGGATGCATACATAAATTTACAGGTAGTACAAAAGCATGCGTTGAAGCCAATTTTAACAACTTATATTTTGGATAATGATTATCAATTTTGCCTAAAAGGTTTACTATGCAATAAGCCAAATATCAATATTTTGCAATAACCACTTTAATTGCTGTTTGAAACAAGGAATAAATGTCTCATTAGTTTTTGTTGTTGTTGTTGTTGTTGTTTTTTGAGACAGGGTTTCTCTGTATAGTCCTGGCTGTCCTGGAACTCACTTTGTAGACCAGGCTGGCCTCAAACTCAGAAATCCTCCTCCTCTGCCTCCTGAGCTCATTAGGTTTTTAAGACACTTTTTTCTAAAATACCTTCATGATTCTATCCTACAATTTTTTATTAACACCACAACAGCTTCAAAACTGGATGTTAAAACTTTACTTGGAGATGAAGAAAGATGAATCCACATTAATTCTCCCTTTACCAAAAAATTGCTGTGGGCGCATTGAGTAATAATAACTAAAATAAGCATCCAACATTTGAATACCATTGATTACAATTGATAACAATTGATTACAGAAGCTTATTCTACTTTCTGCAAAGCTATTTGTCTCTCACCAGTTAATTTTAATCTCCCTTGATAACATCCAACAATCCATTCTCTTTAAAATCAATATCAAAAGCATCACTTTCACATTACAAAGTTTGGCTACCAATTCTTTCTTTCTTTCTTTCTTTCTTTCTTTCTTTCTTTCTTTCTTTCTTTCTTTCTTTTGGGTTTTTTCTATTTTTCTTTCTTTTTTTTTTTGTTTTGTTTTTTCGAGACAGGGTTTCTCTGTATAGCCCTGGCTGTCCTGGAATTCACTTTGTAGACCAGGCTCTGGCCTCGAACTCAGAAATCCCCCTGCCTCTGCCTCCTGATTGCTGGGATTAAAGGCAAGAGCCACCACACCCGGCTGACAGTGCAACTTTTTTTTTTTTTTTTTTTTTTTTTTTTTTTTTTTTTTTTTTTTTTTTTTTTTTTTTTTTTTTTTTTTTTGGTTTTTCGAGACAGGGTTTCTCTGTGTAGCTCTGGCTGTTCTAGAACTCACTTTGTAGACCAGGCTGGCCTCGAACTCAGAAATCCGCCTGCCTCTGCCTCCCGAGTGCTGGGATTAAAGGCGTGCACCACCACACAATGCTTCATTAAAGAGACATTGTTTTAAATCTTACCCTATTAAGTCTAGTTTCTAGGATAAGAATTACATAAAATATTATCCCAATTTACAAGTATCTTTAGAGGCCTGGTTTCCTGGGCTGGTTTATACCACATGTTGTTTAAAATGACTCCAACCCTAAATTACCAGTTTTAAACTAACTTTCTTGTTACCAATGTTACACATTTTCAATCATACCCAATAACTTATAAGCCAATACTCTATGACCAAGACATACAAAGCATATTTATACCTTCAAGACCAGTCAGAAACCAAATGAAGCGGCTACACAAATCTTATAAATTTAGACCAGTCAAAGAATTTTTACTTTTCTAGGTATAATTTCAAGAGAAAAAGCACTTTGTCATTTGCTGAGCCCAATAATCACAATTGCAGAGATTTTTCTATGAAAAAAACAACTATCAGCTTATTTGCCTTAGAACTAAGAAACTGCTGGCCACCTTTAAAAGTGGCTTTTCAGCAGTTCTCTCCTGCTGTGCTTGATTCCTGGTTAAGGGTGCTGGCAACTTAGATCAACCTCAGCTGTGCAAACTGAGACTGAATCAAGAATACGATAACCAGCAGATAAAGTTTTAACCATTTTTTCTTCTCTTCCTGCAAGAAGCTACCTGCTGAGCCCCTGAGCTTGCTTTCCTGACCAGATCCTGAAAAAGCAATGAGACCCTGGCAAAGTGGGGGATGGGTCCCTCCCTTTAAATTCAAGACCCTACAAACATTGAGCCTTAATCAGAGAACTTTGTCTTGGCTCGTTATTTCTCTCACTGTCCTTCCCATCCACCCCCAGCTTTCCTTTCAGGAACCCAGGAACCCCGTGGCTGCTGGCGGTTACAAATGGCACCTGAACGAGTGACCTGAATATGGAAAGACCAACTGAGGGACAATGTCTTGGAGGGGGTCCACAGAAAAAGGAAGAAGATGGTATCCTGCATGGTAAGTAACATACAACATTAATGTTAGCACTATAAATTTCATCTTTTGAAGGCTGTTGATTGCAAGGGTACAAAAAGGATGTGGGCTAGACTGAATGAGTGTCAGCCCAACGCTGATATCAGCTAGGGTTGACAGGGGAGACTGCGAGGGCAGAGGGGAGATACAAACGAATGGGGAGATGAGTGTGGTTGGGGTGATGATGTAAAGTTCACCAAGAATCAATGAAAGTTTAAAATTTCAGCAGATCACATATTTCCAACACACAATGGCATAGACGATTTATTACCTTTCAAAATGGAGGAAAGAGAGCATAGTGAGGAAATACTGGATCAAAGCGAGATTAAAAATGATAAATGGGCAATGTTCAAACTCTGCATTTCGGTGCGTGATGCCAAAGCCTCTTCAGATCTCCAGCAACTTTCAGCTTTGTGGACTGCAGCTCTTCTTGTTTTTTAAAGATTTATTTATTTATTTATTATATAAGTACACTGTAGCTGTCTTCAGACACTCCAGAAGAGGGCGTCGGATCTCTTTACGGATGGTTGTGAGCCATCATGTTGTTGCTGGGGTTTGAACTCAGGACCTTTGGAAGAGCAGTCAGTGCTCTTACGCACTGAGCCATTCGCCAGCCCCGACTGCAGCACTTCTTGTTTTTGTTTTTTGTTTTGGTTTGTCGAGACAGGGTTTCTCTTTATAGCCCTGGCTGTCCTGGAACTCACTCTGTAGACCAGGCTGGCCTTGAACTCAGAAACCCGCCTGCCTCTGCCTCCCGAGTGCTGGGATTAAAGGCGTGCGCCACCATGCCTGGCGCCTAAGATCTTCTTTAATTCCTTTTCACAAACTGAAAGCTTAGCTGGGTGGGCCCTTGCTCTGAGGTCACCACTCCCTTTATTTTATTTGACATCAGGCTTTTCTTTATGAGAAGTTTTCCCAAATATTTATTTATTTATTATATGTAAGTACACTGTAGCTGTCTTCAGACACAGAAGAAGAGTGCATCAGATCTCATTACAGATGGTTGTGAGCCACCATGTGGTTGTTGGGGTTTGAACTCAGGACCTTCAGAAAAGCAGTCAGTGCTCTTAACTGCTGAGCCATCTCTCCAGCCCCTCTTTATAGATTTGTATCCTTGAGCACAGGACTTAGCTCCATTACACTTCCTGGTGTCCCCCTTTCACTTCGAACTCTATACTTTGTGTTTTTCCTTGCTCACCTTGTTCCTTTTCATCATAGATCTCCGTTAGAGTGTTAGAGTGAGTACTAGTAACCACAGGACAGAGTCAACACTAGGCTGTCTCGAAATCTCCACTGCCAATGCCATTAATCCAAAACTCTTCAATTTAGCTTCAGACAGATTTTTTTTTTTTTTTTTTTTTTTTGGCATGAGGACAGTAAACAACCCCATTTTCTATCTAAATATCAGAAGAACTGTCTCTAGGCCACTTATGAATAGTTTTCTTCTTTTAAATGTCTTGAGCAAAATGATCACAATCTCCATTGCTCTTAGCACCACTATCTTCCATGCTCCTACTAGTTTGCCCTACTTAAAGTGTTCAACTGACTTCCTCATCCAAAATCCACATTCTGCCAACAAGCAGCATGGTCAGGCCTTGTTGGTTAGAGTAATATCCCACTCCTAGTACCAACTTCTTATTGAGGGTTCCATTGTTGTGTGAGGGACACCATGATGACTGGAATTCCCATGAAAGAAAGCATTTAATTGGGACTTGCTTACAATTTCAGAGGTTTAGTCCATTATTGTCTGTGGAGAGCCTTTTGGGGTGCTGGCATTGGCCAAGGACAAGGACATGGTCTTCTGGCAGGAATCTGACATTGGCCATAACAAGGAAGTAAGCTTTGGCAAGAATCTAACTTTAGGCTATAATAGGGAAGTAGGTTAAGGCAGGAGTTTTAATCTTAGGGTGGAACAAAAGGAGTAGGCTTCAGGCAAGATTTTGGGTTTGGACAAGGAAGTGGGCTCAAGTATTTTGGTCTTTATAACAAACTCTTTTAAACAACTGTCATGGGAGTAATCACAGGACTTTGCTTACTGCCTTGCTAGTTCCTTATTGTACTGCTCACCCTTAATACTTGCATTTAATTAAAATGGTTTAAAAAGCAGATTGGGAAAATTAAATTTGCTTTCAGTCTCAGAATTGACTAGGGTCATGCTACAATGCTAGAACTCACCCAGGCTGGCCTCACACTCAGAAATCTGCCTGCCTCTGCCTGCCAAGTGCTGGGATTAAAGGCCTGTGCCACCACGCCCGGCTGTTTTTGTTTTTTGAGACAGGGTTTCTTTGTGTAGCCCTGGCTGTCCTGGAATTCATGTTGTAGACCATGCTGGCTCCGAACTCAGTAATCCACCTGGAGCTAGAGAACCTGTTGACTGACTGAGTGGGCTTGGTCAATTGTCATAGCAGAGAGAGTAGTGACATGCAGGAAGATATGGGTCTGGAGATCTACATCCAGATCCAGAGGTAGCAGGGAAAGAGAGCCACTTGATCTTTTTGAAACCTCAAAGCCCACCCGGAGTGACACACTTCCTCCAACAAGGTCACACCTACTCCAAGGCTACACCAATCCTCTCAAGTACTGTCACTTCCAAATAATCAAACACATGAGCCTCATGGGACCATTCTTATTCAAACCACTTGCCTGGGACCCCTGGAGGTCAAAAAAAGGAATTGGATCTGAAAGATCCTGAGAAAAATGTAGCAGGTCACAAAGACCCTGAAACTGGGAAAAGAGATTTCACTATTAGCAGAAAGCCTTTACATAGCTGAACATAATAGCCTGAACATTTCTTGAATCTGTGTGCTTGCCCCTACTGTTCTTTGAATGTGAAAGGACCCCCGTAGGGAGACCTCCACTCAAGTCACGGGATATTGGCGAATCCCCCAAGAACTCACAGAAGACCAGGCTTGCTGTAAATCACATGAGGCTTTATTCGGGGAAAGCCAGAGCTCTGGGGATGACTCATATCCCGGAAGTGGATAGAGGAGTCGACCCTGAGGGAAAAGAGGACCCAGTTTTTATGGTTCCTCAAGAGGGAGAGAAGGAGGAGGAGGGAGTAGGGGATTTTTCTGATTTGACAATATCTGACAATATCCATTCTTTCTACAGAAGAAATGGGTACACGGAAGATTTTTATGCTCGGGTGCACAGGTGCAAA
>LR754594.1:0-20536 GCA_902729485.2 Mus minutoides | reverse complement strand
GTTTAGCTATGTAAAGGCTTTCTACTAATAATGAAATCTCTTTCCCAGTTTTGGGGTCTTTGAGACCTGTTACATTTTCTCAGGATCTTTCAAATGCATGTATTTTTCAACTGATATAGCTCACTGCCACGTGTTTGAGGTTTAGTTGATGGATTGAGATACAGCTCACTGCCAAGTGTTTGTGGTAGATTTCACTATGCACCTGTGCACCCGAGCATGAAAATCTTCCGTGTACCCATTTCTTCTGTAGAAAGAATGGATATTGTCAGATCAGAAAAATCCCCTACTCCCTCCTCCTCCTTCTCCCCCACTTGAGGAACCATAAAAACCGGGTCCTCTTTTCCCTCAGGGTCAACTCCTCTATCCACTTCCGGGATATGAGTCGTCCCCAGAGCTCTGGCTTTCCCCGAATAAAGCCTCATGTGATTTGCATCAAGCCTGGTCTTCTGTGAGTTCTTGGGGGATTCGCCAATATCCCATGACTTGAGTGGAGGTCTCCCTACGGGGGTCCTTTCAGATCTCCTGGAGTTAAAAATTGTTGTGAGTGACCGTGTAGGTGTTAGAACCTAACCTTCCTCTAGAAGGGCAGTCAGTGCTCTTGACAGCTAAACTGTCTCTTTGGCCCTGCTCGCTATGTATTAATAAAAGAAATAATGCATTTCAATTAAACTTAGAGCTCCTTTTGGTTTCCTATCCCCATCTTTTTAACTACCCTCACCTGTTCCCCTTAGCCACCCATAAACTGTGTTCTCCTCTCCTCTCTCTCTCTCTCTCTCTTTCTCTCTTTCTGTTTTTGGAGACAGGGTCTTTGTGAACCAGGCTGGCATTGAGCTTCTGATCTCCCTGCCTGTGCCTCCAAAGTACTAGAATTCCAGGCATGTGCCCCCATATTTGTCTTTTACTGTGATTTTCACTTTTAAAACGAGAGAGAGAAAGAAAGAAAGAAAGAAAGAAAGAAAGAAAGAAAGAAAGAAAGGAAGAAAGAAAGACTTTCCATGTACCTAACATGCCTACTGTGCACTTTATAACTTTTTTGGGTCTTGTCTTGAGTAGGTCCTCATAGTTATGCATATATTCTTCCAATGTTTTTTTGTTTTGTTTTGTTTTGTTTTTTAGAGACAGGGTTTCTCTGTATAGCCCTGGCTGTCCTGGAACTCACTTTGTAGACCAGGCTGGCCTCGGACTCAGAAATTCGCCTGCCTCTACCTCCCAAGTGCTGGGATTAAAGGCGTGTGCCACCATGCCCAGCTCTTCCAATGTTTTATTCTTCATATTTAGATGAGATTGGAAAATTAGTTGGAGACCGTTTTGACTTCAAATTTTTCTATGCAGTTGATGAAAAAGAAACATAAAGAAGTGTCATGTAGCTTTCTTCTAGATGAGAAGAAGATTCCTTTCTTGGGCTGAAGGGAGGTTCACAGACTCAAAACCCTAACAAACCTGTCAGGCTCTGGAAGCCCAGAAAGTTACAGAACTCACAAGGCCCGTGGAAAGGGTTGGTGAGCAGGAAACAGCTGCAGGGGATGGGTGAGCCTCATGGTGAAGCTGGCCACAGGCTGTGTGGGCACCTCCAGGGGACCACTTCTGTAAGTCTTCATTCTTGCTGGGGTAGGCTTTCTAGTGGCATTGGGCTCACTCAGCCTTCTGTAAGGAACTTCGGGAACCGACTGTGTCCATCCAGCTTTGCCATGGGTGATATCCTTTCTTGGTTCTTATCTGGAGTGAATGGATGGTTATGTCTCCCCAAGAACATAACTAACAAAAGTTAGCTCAGGGCTGGAGAGATAGCTCAGCAGTTAAGAGCACTGACTGCTCTTCTGAAGGTCCTGAGTTCAAACCCCAGCCTGGGCCAGCCTGGTCTACAAAGTGAGTTCCAGGACAGCCAGGGCTATACAGAGAAACCCTGTCTTAAAAAAAGCCCCCCCCCAAAAAAAAACTATTTAAAAATATAAAATAGGGTGAGGATTTTTTTCCCCCAGAACTGGGAATATAGTGCTTGTCTAAGTATACATGAGGTCCTAGGTTTGATCCCCCAGCCCAATGTGAGCAAAGGCTGGTGTGGTGGTACAGGCCTGCAATCCTGAATAAGAAGACAGACTGTAAGTTCAAGAACATCCTGGCTACACAGCAAGGTTGAAGCCAGTCTGGACTACATGAGACCCTGACTTAAAGCAAAATTTTCTACTTTTTTAAATCTATCGTTTGTTTTATTCTAATACTACTTTTAAAATGTAGTCCTCAAAAAACCTTTTGTTTGTTTCCACATAATGACATGACTTAGAAATTAATGTGACAAATATTTGAGAGCATTCATGCAGGGTTCCCCAAGCCTATAATGCCACAGTTTGGAGCCTGAAGCAGGAAGATCACAAGCTGTAGGGTAGCTTGAGCTACATAGAAAGTTCTAGGCTGCCGGGCAGTGGTGGTGCACGCCTTTAACCCCAGCACTTGGGAGGCAGAGGCAGGCAGATTTCTGAGTTCAAGGCCAGCCTGGTCTACAGAGTGAATTCCAGGACACCCAGGGCTACACAGAGAAACCCTGTCTTGAAAAACCAAAACCAAAACCAAAACAAACAAACAAAAAACAACAAAAAAGAAAGTTCTAGGCCAATTTTGGCTATAGAGTGAGATCCTGCCTCAAAACAAACAAATACCAGCGACTGGGGCTGCAGCTGTGCTTGCTTTACTCCCTCTGCCTCTGCCTCCTGAGTGCTGGGGTTAAAGGCATGTGCCACCACGCCCGGCCACTTTACTTCATTTTATTTTGTCTAGTGTGGAAAGCATTTTGGGGTACCGCTTGGCAGGAGTCTGACATTGGCTAAGGACAAAGAAGTGGGCTTCAGACAGGAATCAGACATTGGCCTAGCACAAGGAAGTAAGCTCAGGCAGGAATCTGACATTAGAGCAAGACTGTGATAGGGAAGTAGGATAAGGCAGGGATTTTAGTCTTAGGGTGGAACTAGGCCTCAGACAGGATTTTTGTGTTTGGATGAGGAAGTGGGCTCAAGTATTTAGGTCTTTATGATAAGCCCTTTGTAACAACTATCTGGAGTAATCGTGGGCTTGCTGCTTTGTTTGGTATTGTCCTGCTTACCCAAAATACTTGCTTGTAATTAAAGTGCTATAAAAAGTAGGTTGGAGCCGGGTGTGGTGGCGCACGCCTTTAATCCCAGCACTCGGGAGGCAGAGGCAGGCGGATTTCTGAGTTCGAGGCCAGCCTGGTCTACAAAGTGAGTTCCAGGACAGCCAGGGCTATACAGAGAAACCCTGTCTCAAAAAACCAAAAAAAAAAAAAAAAAAAAAAAAGTAGGTTGGAAAATAAAAATTTGCCTTCAGTCTCAGAATTGACTGAGGTCATGCTACAATGTTGTCTAACTGTCCTTTTTCCTTTTAATCCTCACTCCCGCGCTGGAGAACCTGTTGACTGAGAGGGCTTGGTCAGTCTAGCATGTACAAGGCCTTAGAATCAAGCAAAATACAAAAGAAGGCGCTTGGCACTTGATGTTGAAGCTCTCCTATTTTGTTCTCCTAAAATCCTCCATGCAGTGGGATGTTCTCTTTGACAACAACTAGGATTTGGAGGACAAAACAAAAATTCTACAGCTCCTTTATCCCACTCCCACAGTAAGAGGTGCTTGATTTCAAACCTTTTAAACAAGGACCAGCGTCATCACTAACCTTAAGCTAGAAGTCACTTTGGGCAAAGCTTGAATTCCTTTTGTTAAATTAAGAAAACAACTTTTATTTCTTTGTTTGGTTGCTTGGTTTGGTTTGTGTGTATGGCGCATAGGCCACGGCACATGTGAGAAGTAAGAAGACAATTTGTAAGTGTTGGTTTCCCCTATGTGTCGGTGCCTGAAACAGACACATGCTAGCTAGACAGCAAGCATGGGTACCCACTGACGTCATCTCACAGGCCCTGAATTTAAATCCTGGAGCAGAGTTTGTACTTAAGTTGGAAGTCATAGCCACAAACAGACTAGAAGCAAGACAAAGCATGTGTTTCTGGTTCTGCTTGCCTGTTTCCAGTTGAGAGCACTTATCACCAAATTACACCTCTAATTACAGCTGCTAAAAAGACAGACTAGGCCCGGGCGTGGTGGCGCATGCCTTTAATCCCAGCATTTGGGAGGCAGAGGCAGAGGCAGGCAGATTTCTGAGTTCGAGGCCAACCTGATCTACAGAATGAGTTCCAGGACAGCCAGGGCTACACAAAGAAATCCTGTCTCGGGAAATCGATTAAAAAAAAAAAAATACAGACTAGGGAAAGATTTCTGTCATTGGTCACAGTGCTGGTGATGGGCAGGGGTACATTTTGAAGAAAGGTAAAATTGAAAAATTTTTAAAAGATGTATTTATTCATTATATGTAAGTACACTGTAGCTATTTTCAGACACACCAGAAGAGGGCATCAGATCTCATTACAGATGGTTGTGAGCCACCATGTGGTTGCTGGGATTTGATTTCAGGACCTTAAGAAGAGCAGTCAGTGCTCTTAACCGCTGAGCCATCTCTCCAGCCCTGAAATTTTTTTGATGTTGTTTTTTGTTGTTTGTTTTTTTGTTTGTGACAGGGTTTCTCTGTGTAGCTCTGAGTATCCTGGAACTCACTTGTAAACCAGGCTGGCCTTAAATTCAGAGATCTTCCTGCCTCTGCTTCTCAAGGGCTGGAAGGCCCATACCCACCCCTGGCTCAGACTGAACTATTAGACTATTTTTCAGTTTTTGGCAGATGAGTCAATTGCCCATATTAACCTCCCTGAGACATGGCTATGGGTTTATAAGGAAAGAGGGAGAAGTTCTTCCTTCTTTCTATGAATATTTTTGTTGTTTTGATTTGTTTTTTCTATGAATATTTTTAATTGGTGTGTAGTGCATGTCTGGGTGGGGGTTGTGCAGCTCTGTTGGTTTGCAGAAGACAGAAGAGGCTTCACATCCTCTGAGATTGGAGTTACAGGTGCTTGTGAGCATCCTGGCCTGGGGGCTGGGAACTGAACTCAGGACCTCTGGAACAGTTAAGCAAATGTTCTTAACTCCTGAGCCATTTTTTCCAGCCCTTAAAATCCTTTCCTAAAGGTATTTTGTTTTTGTTTTTATGCAGATATTTAGTGACTAGGACCAAAATCTGAACAGGGAACCCAGGGCAAGTAGAACTCACCACCAAATAATTTCTCTCTTCTCCTCTTTCAGAGAGAGTAGGAGCCACAGTCTCTTTGCTTTATAGCTTTGCCTACAAGGTTAGTGAAATACTTTGTACAACACAGTCCCTAAGTTAATAATTGATCTAACTGGGGTAAAAGCCATGTGCCTTTACCACGATGCATTTTTTTTCCTTTTTGCAAAAGACTTAGTTATTGCACACTGATAATGTCACTCATGTTCAGATCATTCTAGAATGTAAGCATATTGCTCACAGTGCTTCAGGCAGCAAATGATAATCTCTGCACTGATAATACCATAACCTCTCTGATAGAACTTTCTAGAAAAAAGAAAAAGGGACCAAAGAGACAAGATCACACTTGGGTACTGTTTGAAACAGATTGTATACATCTCAAAACTGAGACCAAAAAAAAAACCAAAACAAAACAAAAAACCTGTGACCATTCATGTAGGCTCCCCTGCCCTCCTCCCAGGGCTGGAGAATGCTAGGCAAGACCTGGAGAGAAGGTTCCCTAGTTAAAAACACTGACTGCTTGCTCTTCCAGACAGAGTACCTGGAATTCAATTCCCAGCATCTACATGGCAGCTTACAACTATCTGTTAACTCCAGTTCTAGGAGATCAGGTAGCAATGGATTCATACACACACACACACACACACACACACACACACACACACACACATATACATTCCCACAGACACACACAAGTAAAACACTCAATGCACATAAAAATAAATAAATCTTTTTTTTTTGGGGGGGGGGGGTTTCGAGACAGGGTTTCTCTGTATAGCCTTGGCTGTCCTGGAACTCACTTTGTAGACCAGGCTGGCCTCAAACTCAGAAATCCGCCTGCCTCTGCCTCCGAGTGCTAGGATTAAAGGCTTGCGCCACCACGCCCGGCCTCTAAATAAATCTTTTTTAAAATGGGAGAAAAGAAAAAACGAATGCTAGGCATACACCGGTGATAGGGGCATTTTTAAGTGAGTTTTTATCAAACTATAGAGACACTCAAACGAGCACAGTATAGGCTGGACATGCTGGCACAAGCATTTAGTCCCAGCACTTAGGAGGCAGAGGCAAGTGAAAGTCAGTGAGTTCGAGGTCAGCCTGGTCTACAGAGTGAGTTCCAGGACAGCCAGGAAACCCTGTCTCGAAAAACCACCACGTCCGGCTTCCATGACCTAATTCTACAGCACTAGAGGGATGTGTACACACTGCTGAACACTGGTCAGACTCTTTCCAAGGCTTCTAACGTGATACTGTTCCCTCGGATGACTACCATCCTGAAGTTGCTCTGCTGCCCACGGGCTGCCATCCCCACGCACTCATCAATTGCAGACTCATAACAGGATCAGAGCCCCGCAGCGTTCCTTGGACATGTCTGCCGTCGTTTGGCTTCAATGAAAGCTTCTTGTCCATGAACAACTTCAGTTTGGGAGGGTGGGCTTTGCCCATGGTGACTCCTTGGCGGACTTGGCACAACAGTGAAGGAGTAAAATTAAAGATATTATTAAGTTTCTCTTTCTTTCTGTGTGTGTGTGTATGTGTGTGTGTGTGTGTGTGTGTGTGTGCGCGCGCACGCGCGCGCGCGAGCATGTGTGCATGTACTGTTTTGGAGGTCAGAAGAGGGGATCAGATCCCCTGCCACACGTGTGTTCATTCTCATTATTTTATCATCTCACTAACATGTTTTTTACTGTCTCTACTCACTCTGGTCAGTGTGGAATGTATTACATCCTTATTTTCTAGTGTATCATATGTAATTTAAATGTGCTGATAACTGGGGAATCTGAAATAGAGTAACTTTCCTTGAATTTATGAGCAACTTGGATACCTACCACCCATCCATTCATCTGTCTGTCTGTCTGTCTACTTGTTTTTAAGATAGTTTTTTTTCTATGTAGCCCTGGATGACCTGAAACTTAGCATATATACCAGGCTGGCTTCAACACCATAGAGATCTGAATGCACCACCATGCTGGGCCATGTTGGTTTTGACTGACCTGGTCTTTGTGCCGGTCTTGAGCAGGGGACTGGAGGTGCTGTGAGTTCAAAAGTGCAGCAAGGGGATGGAGAGATAACTCAGCGGTTAAGAGCACTGACTGTTCTCCCGAAGGTCCTGAGTTCAAATCCCAGCAACCACATGGTGGCTTACAACTATCCATAATGACATCTGATGCCCTCTACTGGTGTATCTGAAGACAACTATAGTGTACTTACATATAAATAATTTAAAATTTTTTAAACAAACAAAAAAAAGTACAGCAACCACTCTGAATCCAGATGACAGGGTCTGGCAGCACACCTACCCATCTTCCAGATGGAGAAGGTGTCAGATGCCTCTGATTTCTATATTTATATGCACAGATTAGTACTGCTCTCAACTGTGGTTGGAGAACCTTCTTTGGCTGTGGACAATTAATGCAGAGACCTCTAACTGGTCAAAGAACTTAACTGAACCTTTGAGTGTTCAGCCCTAAATGGAATGTCTGTATCCATTCTCCTGAGGCCCAGAGAAGACTGCTGAAGAGGAAACAAAAACTCTGCTTAAAATAAGTTTTTTTCTCTCCTGAGGGATGAAAGGTGCGGTACAGTGGTAGAACACTTGTGTAGCATTCTCATGGCCAGGATTTGGTATCCAGCACCAAATTTAAATAAAAGAAAATAATATTTTACATCTAAATTGGCTAGAACTTACTGATATCATAACTCTTTTTTTTTTTTTGGTTGTTTGTATGTTATTTATGAGGGTGTTGTGAGATTTAAACATCTACCCTTCCTTGTGAGACACCAAGAATGAACAAAAGCAGGAGCCTACCAAAGCCCAATGTGGGGACTTACAGAGCACGGGTTGGGGGTTACTTCTCGGAGGACTATTGACTCCAACAGCCATACCACCAGAACAATCCTACCCTAGTACTGATGATGGCTTTCTCATAACCCTTCTGTGATCTATATTCATGGGGTCCTGTGCAATGGATGTAGAATTATATACAGATGGCCAGGAGGTGCAGGGCTGTGTGACTGAGACCAAGTGGGGGTCTCATTACCCTCTCTATGCCCCTCCTTCTGTGAGAGAATGGCAACAGTCAACAGGCCCAAATGAAGGGTTTCTTACAAGTAATCTCGGCTGCTTTGCTGAAGATGACTGCTCAGAGACTAGCACTTCACCTGGTGTGTGTGTGTATGCATGCATGTGTGCACATTTTGTGTTGTGGAAATATATTAAAAAGAATCGGCATGTTCCCACACTTGTGCTGACAACTCTCTGTTCCAGCGGCTTGGCCGGCCGTGCACTGGAGAGCAATGGCTGAACTGTTTTTATCTTGCAGAGACTCTCTGGCCCAGAGCTCCTGAGACATCTCTACCCAGCTTGCTAAGTTCCCTCTGGCAGGTTGTTACCAGGGCAGCCCTATGGCCTTTGTGGTGCACATCAGGCAAACCCTGACAAATCCTGACGGATCCACCATTGAAACTAGAAGACACCTTGTCCTCGTGCTATGCCTGTCCAAAATGACTTAACTCTTTCTTGCTTTCTCTCTTCCTCCGTCCAAACTGGAAGTCCCTCTTACTCGCCCCATGATTGGCTCCTTTATTCATTAGGGATTGGTTCACAAGAAGTCACCTGAGTATGTGTGATTCTTTCCTTGATGGGCAACCCCTCCCTGGAGAGCAAAATTAGCATCAAAATACAAATAGCACCAGGCTCATCCACAACTATTTTGCCTGCTAGTGTGAAGGTTATCATCAGGATATCTCTTTCAATCACTATGGTGGTAAACTTGGCTGTATTCCTCCCATTCCAGCACCTTCCCTCTCTTCTGCCTGTCTCTGCCTCCCGAGTGCTGGGATTAAAGGCGAGCACCACCACGCCTGGCTTTCACTGCCCCTTATTAGTACTGTTTCCAAAGTCAGTGATCTACTCATTGAAAGCAGTAGCTTGGCTGTTTCTAGGCTACAGCTGGAAGGCTTGGCTCATTGCATTGGGTCCTTGGGCAGACACTCGTTAACTGAATTTTGTAAAGTAAGTAGAATAGTGATGGAGAGGTGGTCCAGTGGTTAAGTGCTGTTAGACAGCTCCACAGCAATTCTAACTCCAGTTCCAGGGGATCCGTCATCTCTTCTTGCCTTCATAGAGACTACATGCTTGTGGTCAGACATACAGGCAGGAAAAACTACATACATACAACCTAAAATAAGTGTAATAAAATAGAGTTCTCTTTTTGTACTTTTAAAACTTTTTCCGCAGATTCATAATCTGGTGTATGCAGTAAAATAATAACACGATCTTACAGATGCAGCCATTAACGAATGTTAAAGAATGACAGCAAAGACAGAGGAGAAGCCTCACCACACAGAGTAAAACAAAGGGTGTTAGTTTGTTCTAACCAACTGTGACCCGTTAATCATTTACATTAGTTATCCAGGGAAACCATTCAAATCTGCACTCCTATGTTTAACAAGTTTCATTCCTGTATATTTATTGACTAACTGCAGGATAGGGCAACCTTACAGCATATGTTCTAAAGGAATAAGCAAATTGAATGGCCTGGCCTGGCCTGGCCTTGACTTCTCTCTCCAGGGCTTATTTTTTAAACGTATTTTTTTAATATTTATTTATTTATTTATTTTGGTTTTTCGATACAGGGTTTCTCTGTATAGCCCTGGCTGTCCTGGAACTCACTCTGTAGACCAGGCTGGCCTTGAACTCAGAAATCCACCTGCCTCTGCCTCCCGAGTGCTGGGATTAAAGGCGTGAGCCACCACGCCCGGCCTCCAGGGTTTATTTTTAAGTCATCACTTCAGCCTGCCGTAGAGGTTTTCAAATGACATCAATTTATTTTTATTCTAATAAGGACTGTGATGAAGACCATTGACCTACCTACTCCGTAATCTCCAGCACTACCCTGTGGAGTGGATATTAGCACACAGCTTGATGCCAGATATTTCAGGGCAGTTCACAGTCACTGCCATAGCTACCGCATGCAGCCCACCCAGAACAGAGGGGACCTGAGGACAAAGCTTTTTATCAGTTTGGGAATCTGTTTTCAATTTTGTTGTTGCTGTTGTTGTGTGAGACAGAATCTTTCTATATAACCCTGATTAGCCCCAAAACTGCTGTGAAGTTTTAAGGATATAACTTTAAAGTATTTAAAGACATGCAAGTGTATATAAATGTGCACACACATTATCTTTGAAATCTTGTATGTAGTATTAGTTAATGTAACATTAGTCTCACATTTTAGAGGTAGAAAGGATAAAGTTGAGGAATGAAATGCCTTGCGCAGGATCACACACTGAGGCAGTTACCAGAGTTGGTTTCTGGTCCTGAACACATGTGGTCAGAGCCAGAGCTGCATCAGTCTATCCGCTGCAAGTCTGAGAAGACACAGAACACACCGGAAGGTGACGTATCCTAGTGAGAGGTGCAATGGGAAGGTTAGAGATTCAGGATGCAGTCCATTCAGTTCATTCAGTTCACTGGATTTTAAAAAAAAAGATTTATTTTATGTATGTGAGTACACTGTCACTCTCTTCAGACACACCAGAAGAGGGCATCAGATCCCATTACAGATGGTTGTAAGCCACCATGTGGTTGCTGGGAGTTGAACTCAGGGCCTCTGTAAGAGCAGTCACTGCATTTAACCACTGAGCCATCTCGCCAGCCCCCATTTGCTTTTTTTTTTTTTTTTTTTTTTTTTTTAAACTAAAGTAACAGGAAGACCATCCATCTCTTGCCTTGATGGGGTCAAGGTCTATATTTAAGAGGCTAGTTCAAACATGAGCATCTACTCCAAATCTAGCAAATGCTTGGTCCTACTTGCATAAAAAAAAAAAAAGAATGAATAATCAGATGCAGTCTCAGCTGGTGTTAATTAAAATGCACAGTCTCAAGTAGGAGACACATATTAAATAAACAAGTAGGCAGAGGTGGGTAATGATTTAAATTATACATGGAAGGAAAGAAGTCCTGTTAGGGAAGGGGGTAGTGTGCATAGACTTAGAGCAGTGGCTCTCAACCTGTAGGTCACGACCTCTTTGGCAAACCTCTATCTCCAAAAAATAGTTACATTATGACTCATAACAGTAGAAAAAATACTGTTATGAAGTAGCAATGGTACAATTTTATGGTTGGGAATGACTTACTGGAGGAGGGAACAGTCAAAAGAATGGAGTGTTAGGTGTGGACATGCTTATTACCACAGCACCTGGGAGACAGAGGTCAGAGGATCGGGAGTTCAAGGTCATTCATGGCTACATGGCAAGTTCAAAGCCAGCACTGGCTACATGAGACCCTGCCTCAACCACAGGCAGCAGTTGAAGGCTGTTGTATAGAATGGAGACAGGTGAGATCCCAGCCCACAACTACATTACTTAGAGCCTTAGGGGCTCTGCAGTGGGCTTTGAACTTCATCCCAAGGATGGTAAGGATGGTGGGAAATCATTAACAGAGAACAAGTGACACCTGGTCTCAAAAAGGGTTCAAGGACGGCCCTTGCAAAAGTAATTTCATGAAGGACACATGGTTTTTGGGCTGCATTAAGAGAGAGCAGTGAAGAGAGCCTGGTAGGGCAGAGAGGGCAGCAGGCTCTAGGCGGAAGGGACCGGAAGGTGACAGCAATGTGCTGGAGGGGTACTGCATCATGGGAAGGGGAAGACAGTAGAGAAGGTTTTGTTTTATGTTGTGACCATCCAAATGAACAGTGATGACAGGGCAGAGGGCAACAGTCCTCACAGGGCGAGAGTAGCGACTGGGAGCCTACACAGGGATTGAAAGCATTTTGCCCTTTGACTCTGCCACCCTACCTGAGAGGACACCCTGTGGTTCAAGAACTGTGGTTGGTCACTTCTCATTTGCAAAAGCAGCTGGAAACCGAAAGTCTGGATCCCCCCCACCCCCCAGTCTCCACTTTCAGGTGCTGTACAGCCCTGCCCTCTGCTGGTAATTTCTGGTAGGCACCCAAGAAACTAAACTGCAGAAAGTGCACACACAGGCAGCAAAAACTGAGAGCTACACTACTTAGACGTCTGTCTTAGTTAATTTTCTATTATAGTAACAAAACACCATGACTAAGGCAGTGTATAAAAAAATGTAATTGGACCCACAGCTTCAGAGGACTAGACTCCATGATGGACTGTCTGTTGAATAGAAGTGTAAGCAAATAAACAGTTTCCTCTCTAATTGATTTTAGCCATGTTTTTAAATCAAAACAATAGAAGCCAAACTACACAGAATGCTGGCCCCATCCTTCTGGCATGGTTGAGAGGAGGAAAGCAAAGGGGGTGGAGGAAGAAAATGTTGTTGATGATGATGATGAGGAGGAGGAGGAGGAGGAGGAGGAAGAGAAAGAGGAGGATATACAGTGAGAACTGCCCAGTGTTTTCCAGCAAGACTTCCCACCAGCCCTATGAGAACATTGAGTCATTCATATCTGTAATACTTTCTATTGTTAGGTAGCTTTGGTTTTGTTTTCCATTCTGGTGTTTATATCATCTTGGTGTTAGCTAAATAAACAGAAAGGATGCAGGGCGTGGTGGCACACGCCTTTAATCCCAGCACTTGGAAGGCAGAGGCAGGTGGATTTCTGAGTTCGAGGCCAGCCTGGTCTACAAAGTGAGTTCCAGGACAGCCAGGGCTATACAGAGAAACCCTGTCTCGAAAAAAACCAATAAATAAATAAATAAATAAATAAATAAAAACAAAAATAACCAAAAAACCAGAAATGGTTTCAAAAGAGTTATTCAGAGACTCTTGAAACTTCAGTACCACAGAGATGAGTGTGACCCCAGGTTTGAAATATTCTCCAGGCTAAAGTGGCTGGTAAGATGGAGTGAGCAGGGTATGCTAGACAGGACTCCATGTCCTCTAAGGGCAGGACCACACGGGCTTCTTATAGACCAATGTGGCTCCTAGACTCTTCTTTGACCCATCCACAAAGGAGCCTTGGAATTCTGAGTGGCATGAAAAAAATGACAAGGAACAGGCAAAACGACATTCCATAGAGGGAGTGGTCCACAGTCAGTAGAGCTGTCTCCAGGGAGCCCAGCATGGGAAAGTCTGAGACTATGCAGGCCAGCACCAGAGAGGGCAACTGCAGGTGCCAGATCCTAAGTCCTTCCCATCCTGTCCTGGAAGAGGAGCCTAAAGTGGGGTAGGGAACAGGAAGAGAATCACAGCAGACAGAACCAGAGAGCTGACCCCACCCTCACCTTGCCTGGTGAGTTCTCGGCCCTCAAACAGGCCTGCCTGAACAGGGAGATGAAGATTCAGGTTAGGCAACAGTGTGGAGTTAGGACTGAATCAGCCATCTTCACGTGGGTTTTTTTTTTTTTTTTTTTTTCGAGACAGGGTTTCTCTGTATAGCCCTGGCTGTCCTGGAACTCACTTTGTAGACCAGGCTGGCCTCGAATTCAGAAATCTGCCTGCCTCTGCCTCCCGAGTGCTGGGATTAAAGGCGTGCGCCACCAGGCCTGGCTTGCGGTTTGGTCATTTTTATTATGATTGGCAAGGTAAGCAGCAGCTACAGTAGTATATTTTTAATTGGTTGCTATATTAGCTTAACCATTTTTACCATTTTATCCAGACCTTAGAGAAATTCCAGAAACTGTCTTAGTTCATGAGCTGACTTTCTCTCTCAGCTAGAAGTCAAGGTCATTGCTTATTAATGGCCATTATCTGTGTCCCCAACCCCCAAGCCTTTCCTACTGCTTTGGAAAGCTGAAGCTTAAGGCCTAACATGGCTGCTTATTCTAAAATGGACTGAGTTAGATCCTTTCAATCGTTATCATTATTATTGGTTTTTTGAGGCAAGGTTTCTCTTTGTAGTCCTGGCTGTTCAGCCTGGTTTTGAACTCACAGAGATCCATCTGTCTCTGCCTCCCAAGTGTTGCGATTATAGGCCTGGCTAAGAGTTACTCTTTCTATTTTATTTACTGTGTGTGTGTGAGAGAGAGAAAGAGAGAGAGTGTATATATATATATATATATATATATATATATATATATATATATGAATATATATATTGTATATGAATATACCACTGCCCGGCTACACCTAGGTTCTTATTTGGTTTCCAGGTAGATCTAGAGCCCAATTCAGAGTAGACATTTTTGCATGGCCTAGATTTAGTTATGCCTAAAATTACATTTTCTGGATCATCAGTTATGGGAGTAAATCAAATCTTAGCTGGGCGTGGTGGCACAACACCATTTTAACCCATACTCTCACATTCTCCCAGCCCTGGCTATGTCCAGTTTTCTTTCTCGGGATATTTTCTCTCACCCACAATGAAAACCTTTCCCTAGCCGGGCGTGGTGGCGCACACCTTTAATCCCAGCACTCGGGAGGCAGAGGCAGGTGGATTTCTGAGTTGGAGGTCAGCCTGTCGAACTCTACAAAGTGAGTTCCAGGACAGCCAGGGCTATACAGAGAAACCCTGTCTTGAGAAAACAAAAACAAAAACAAAAACAAAAACAAAAAAAACCTTTTCCCTCCCTTCCACCCCTCACACCTCCACAGTCATGATGCCACATGCCTAGGCAGAGGCAAGCAGGAGTCATCCAGGGCTATACAGAGAAACTCTGACTCAAAAGACTAAACCAATGCAAACCAAAGCAAACTTTCCCCCACTGGAGCAGCCATTTCAGTGGTCCCCTTACTCTGCCTCTTCACACACAGAAGCTAGCCTGGAACTCCTAAGAGACCCACCAGCCTCTGCACACCAAGGGCTGACACTCAAGATGTGTGCCAGCCACTGTGTTGGTTCATTTCATCTCAACTTGACACAAGCTCAAGTCATTTGGAAAGAGAGACCCTCAACTGTGTGCCTTTAGGCATCTCCATAGTGCATTTTCCTGATGTTTGATATGGTAGGGCAAGCCCATCAGGGCAGGTGATCCTGGATAATTAACAACAACAACAAACCAGAAGGAGAAAGTCATGAACAGCAAGCCAGTAAATAGCATTCCCAGCTGGGCCATGGCTTCTGTGTCAGCTCCTGCCCACTGGTTCCTGCTCTGACTTCTCTCCGTGATGGAGTGTGACCTGAGAGTTTGAAGCTGAAATAAACCTGTCTTCCCTAAGTTGTATTGATTGGTTTTATTGTTGTTGTGAAAGACCCAGAAGGTAAGGACTCTCACGTTCTGACTCAGGAAAGGCGACACCCCAAATCACTCACGAGAAACAGTCTTGATGTAAATCACATGAGGCTTTATTCGGGGAAAGCCAGAGCTCTGGGGATGACTCATATCCTGGAAGTAGATAGAGGAGTCGACCCTGAGGGAAAAGAGGACCCAGTTTTTATGGTCCCTCAAGGGGGAGAGGAGAAGGAGGAGTAGAGGATTTTCCCAATTTAACAATATCTATTCTTTCTAAAGAAAAATGGGTACAAAAGAAAATGTCGCCGGGCGTGGTGGCGCACACCTTTAATCCCAGCACTCGGGAGGCAGAGGCAGGTGGATTTCTGAGTTTGAGGCCAGCCTGGTCTACAAAGGGAGTTCCAGGACAGCCAGGACTACATAGAGAAACCCTGTCTCAAAAAAAACCAAAAAAGAGAGCTGGGCGTGGTGGCGCACGCCTTTAATCCCAGCACTCGGGAGGCAGAGGCAGGCAGATTTCTGAGTTCGAGGCCAGCCTGGTCTACAAAGTGAGTTCCAGGACAGCCAGGGCTATACAGAGAAACCCTGTCTCCAAAAAAACAAAAAAAACAAAAACAAAAACAAAACCCAAAAAAGAAAAAAAAAATTAAATTCCAACTTGACAGTAGAGAACAGAATAGTCTTTTCCAGCAGTAAAAGGGAAACCAGGGAAATATTAATCACAAGATATATACCATCTCAGTTAGGTAGGAGAGATACAGCCAAAGATCCATTGTGAAATGTGGTAGCTGTAGTTAAAAATAATCAATGCTATAATTTGCTAAAAGACTGGACTTTAAGTGTTTTCATTAAGCTTTTTTGGTTAAAATATCCTCACATGGGCCCTGGCTTAGTTATTGTTCTAATGCTGTGAAGATACACTATGACTAAGACAATTCTTATAAAAGAAAGCAATTAATTGGAGGCAAAGAAAGAGAGTTTTGGCCCTGCAAAGGCTTTTGAAACCTCAAAAACCACCCACAATGACACTCGTCCTATAACAAGGCCACAACCTCCTAATCCTTCCTAAATAGTCCACCAACTGGGAACAAGCATTCAAATTTTCATTCAAACCATCACAAACACTAAATGCACAGTTGCTTAAGTTTAGATAAAATGGGATCATATTTGTATATAGCTCACCCATATACTCGCAGGTACATTTTATGTGTGTGTGTGTGTGTGTGTGTGTTTACAGATTAGGTAGGCCTTAGACATGTAGAGGTAAATGACTTGGACCCTTGCATCTTCTGGTCCTCCTGCCTCCACCCTCAAGAGATGGAATAACAGGGGCTGGAGAGATGGCTCAGTGGTTAAGAGCACTGACTGCTCTTCCGAAGGTCCTGAGTTCAAATCCCAGCAACCACATGGTGGCTCACAACCATCCGTGATGAGATCTAACATCCACTTCTGGAGCATCTGAAGACAGCTACAGTGTACTTTATTATAATAATAAATAAATCTAAAAAAAAAGAGAGATGGAATAACAGATGTGTGTCATCATACCTAGTTTATGCTGTATTATTAATCTGTGGTGGTTAGAATAGGTATGGCCCACATAAACTCATATGTTTAAATGCTTGGCCCATAGGGAATGATACTATTAGGAAGTGTGGCCTTGTTGGAGAAAGTGTGTCACTGTGGAGGTAGGCTTTGAGGTCTCATATGATCAAGTTACACTCAGTGTGGTACACAGTCTCCTTCTGCTGCCTTTGAATCAAGATGTAGAACTCTCAGCTCCTTCTTTAGCACCATGTGTGCCTGCATACTACCATGTCTCCACCATGATAATAATGGACTAACCTCTGAAACTGTAAGCCAGCCCCAATTAAATGTTTTTATTTTTTAAAGAGTTGCTGTGGGGGCTGGAGAGATGGCTCAGAAGTTAAGAGCACTGACTGTTCTTCAAGAGGTCCTGAGTTGCATTCCCAGCAACCACATGATGCCTCACAACCATCTGTAATGGGATCTGATGCCCTCTTCTGGTGTGTCTGAAGACAGCAACATCAACAGTGTACTCACATACATGAAATAAATCTTGAAAGGAAAACTAAAAAGAGTTGCTGTGGTCATTGTGTCTCTTCACAGCAACAGAAACCCTAAGGAAGGATCTAACCCAGGGCTTCATCCATGCTATGCTGCCATCTGAAATATAACCCCACATTCTTTTTTTTTTTTTTCTTTTTTTTTTTGGTTTTTTGAGACAGGGTTTCTCTGTGTAGCCCTGGGTGTCCTGGAACTCACTCTGTAGACCAGGCTGGCCTCAAACTCAGAAATCCGCCTGCCTCTGCCTCCCTAGTGCTGGGATTAAAGGCGTGCGCCATCATCTCTATTTAACCATATCCAGGGGTTAGGTATGCTCCTACCGCCTCGATTGAGGGGTGGGGCCACCCATGAATCTCCAAAATTTTAACCCAGAATTGCTCCTGTCTAAAGGAATTACAGGAACAAAGAGTAGAACAGAGACTGAAGGAAAGGCCATCCAGAGACTGCCCCACCTGGGGATCCATCCCACATGCAGACACCAAACCCAGACACTATTGCTCATGCCAGGAAGTGCTTGCTGACAGGAGCCTGATACAGCTGTCTTCTGAGAGGCTCTGCCAGATCCTGACCATTACAGATGTGGATGCTCGAAGCTAACCATCAAACTGAGCACAGGGACCCCAATGGAGAAGTTAGGGGAAGGACTGAAGGAGCTAAAGGGGCCTTAGCTGGTATCAATGGGAGGGGAGGCCCTTGGTCCTGTGAAGGCTTGATACCCCAGTGTAGAGGAATGCTAGGGGCGGGTGAGGAGGGAGTGGGTGGGTAAGTGAGTGGGGGAGCACCCTCATAGAAACAGGGAAAGGGGGGGATGGGATAAGGGGTTTGCGGAGGGGAAACTGGGAAAGGTGATAACATTTGAAATGTAAAGAAAAAAAATCCAATTAAAAATCATCTCTAAGCTGGCCATGGTGGCGCACACCTTTAATCCCAGCACTTGGGAGGCAGAGGCAGCCAGATTTCTGAGTTCGAGGCCAGCCTGGTCTACAGAGGGAGTTCCAGGACAGCCAAGGCTACACAGAGAAACCCTGTCGCGAAAAACCAAAAAAAAAAAAAAAAAAAAAAAAAACCTCTAACATTTAATACTAAATGCATTGTAAGTATTAGTAGTCATTACTCTGTGAGAGAATCATGGCTATAAAGCCATCCATTTTCAATATAGATATGCTTTTTATACTTTTTTTTTGGAACTCACTCTGTAGACCAGGCTGGCCTCGAACTCAGAAATCTGCCTTCCTCTGCCTCCCAAGTGCTGGGATTAAAGGCGTGCGCCACCACGCCCGGCTTTTATACTATTTTTAATAAACTTTTTGAGTTATTTATTTCCTTTTATGTGTATGAGTGTTTTCCTTTATGTATATTGGTGTTTTGCTTTATGAGTATTCTGCCTGTATGTATGTGTATGACTGGTGCCCACACAGGTCAGAAGAGGGCATCAGATTGCCCAGAACTGGAGTTACAGACAGTTGTGAGCCATCATGTGGGTGCTGAGAACTGAGAATTGAGAATCCTCAAGGAAAGCAAATGTCATCTGTGCAGTTGGTGGATCTGTGCATGTGGAATCTGAAGATACGGAGGGTGTTTTGTTGAGTTCTGACCACTCAAAGCAGTTTAGAATCACCGGGGAAGGTCATCTCGATGGATGATTGTCTAGTTTAGGCTGCCTGTGAGGATGTCCCTGGGTGATCACCTCCATTAGCAGGAAGAAATGCCCCCTCTGAGCAGCATCATTCCATTCCTTGAGCAGACAAACCGGGTTGCACAAGAATGAGAGCGTGAGCTTAGCAATAGAATGCATACATTAACCCATGCTGAAGCAAGACCCGGTACAGCCAACTGCTTCAAGCTCTTGACACCTTCCCCCACCGTGATGACTGAAACCTACAACTATAGTAAGCCCTTTCCCCTAAAGCACCTCCCTTCCCCCAGAATATTTTATCATAGTAGCAGGAAAAGAAACTAAGACAATGGACAAACTATTTGAACTACCTCTAAGTACAGGAAACACAATACTAGCAAAATTTGTACATGTGCATAAAACCCAAAGGCACAGAAACAGAAACAAGAGTGGGGGCTCTATAGTCAGCACCAGCAGATTTCTAGAAAACTCTTGTCTTTTTTTTTTTTTTTTTTTGGTTTTTCGAGACAGGGTTTCTCTGTGTAGCCCTGGCTGTCCTGGAACTCACTCTGTAGACCAGGCTGGCCTCAAACTCAGAAATCCGCCTGCCTCTGCCTCCCGAGTGCTGGGATTAAAGGCATGCGCCACCATGCCCGGCTAACTCTTGTCTTTAAAGTCCTCAAGATGTAATGCTTCACAAATAATTTTTTTTTTTCGAGACAGGATTTCTCTGTATAGCTCTGGCTGTCCTGGAACTCACTCTGTAGACCAGGCTGGCCTTGAACTCAGAAATCCACCTGCCTCTGCCTACCGAGTGCTGGGATTAAAGGCGTGCGCTACCATACCCGGTCACAAATAATTTTTATCTGTTAAGGCAATAAATAATATTAACCAAAGAGTAAATCACTCAGCATTTTAAAAACATTAATGTTTTAAGTGATGATGATGATGATTGTGGCTGCTTGTATTCTTGTGTTAATTTGTGTCCTGCCCCCAGCTGGTTCTGATTGGTAAAGATCCCAGGAGGCTGGTAGTGTAAGATGGACCAATACATGCCTGTTGTTAGTGAAGAATCCTTCATCACGTGTCCTTTCATGTGCTTGCTTTAGTAGGGCATCCTTTCATCCGTGTCTGTGGCAGTGAAATGTTTCCTGAGTCTCCCTTAGACTTTCACCTGTGTCTGCTTCAAAATGTTTCTTCACGTGTTTGTCCCAACAAAACACCATCCAAGACAACTGACTTTCCACAGAACCCTCATGTTTCCATTTCAGTAGTGTCAAATGTATTCATCTAAAAAATAAGGAAGGGATGTCGGAGATTGTACTGCCTCCTTCTGGACTCCAGGGGCACTGTACTCACCCTTGCACTCCCCCACCACTCACAGAATTGGAAATAAAATGGCTTAGAACATAAAATGAGAAAGTTGAGACGCAGTCCTGGAGACTTGCCTGGTTTGATTCTCCAGCATCACAAAGAGCAGTAATGTTTGTGTTATAACAGCCTGGAAGGAAGTCAGTCAGAGCACATATGACAATGTCATTTGTCATTCAGGTGCTGAAGGCTCATATCAGAGGTCAT
>LR754593.1:0-38174 GCA_902729485.2 Mus minutoides | reverse complement strand
CCCTGATGGACCCTCCTTAAGTGGCTTATGTATTTTATCCTAGAACAGGAAAAGTTACCAGGACTTACTCTCTCAGTTCCCTGCCAGTACCTGCTCAGAACCTGCCCAGACCTCACCTCTTAGTTCCCACCCAGTACCAGAAGGCTCCAGCAGGACCTGGCCGCCTGAGCAGAGTTGGCTCTCCCTGCCACCCCACACCCAACAGCCCTCCAGCTCCCAGCCCCTAGAGTGAGCTCAGAGCCGGGCGGTGGTGGCGTATGCCTTTAATCCCAGCACTTGGAAGGCAGAGGCAGGTGGATTTCTGAGTTCGAGGCCAGCCTGGTTTACAAAGTGAGTTCCAGGACAGCCAAGGCTACACAGAGAAACCCTGTTTCAAACAAAACAAAAACAAACAAACAAACAAATCTAGAGAGAAGGGGAGAATGCAAGAGGTGTGTGTAACCATGTTCTGGTCAAGGTGAGGCCTCTCCCATCAATGGCTCAGGTCTGTGTTTATACTGAGGTCTGAGTTCTTGTCACTGTCATTACTGGAGAAGGTTAGTGTGCCTTGAGGAAGCAAGCGACAACTTCTGCCCCAAGTGCAGCCTTTAACATGGAGGATGGTCACTCTTTATGGGACAGTTGAAGGGGGAAACCTCTCCTGGAAGGTTCTGTTGTTCCTAGGACAGGTTACTTCAGCTTTGGGACAATGACGGATCTCTCTGGCTTCAGCCCCTCTCTGAAGGGGGCTGGTGGGTAAGACAGTCACTTCTTGACCGCTTAGCTTCTCTGTGTGAGACAGAGACCTGGCATAATCATCTTCCTGGGGATGAGGGCTGTTGTAGCAGGCTTCCCACTAGTGGTTGCTGGAGGCATGATTTGGGTCCTAGGCTCCCAGACAGGTTGCTTTCAAAACCAACATGGCCTCTCTCAGCTGCTGGGTAATATAACCATGTCTATAAAGTGCTTTGAGAAAATTCAGTGTGTGGCCTGTGCCCTACCCTCTCCAACCTTCCCGCAGGCCACTGGATTGTGCCCAAAATTGTAACCTGCCATTAAGGCCTGATGGTCAAAGATCTCCTGGTTCCAAATCTCTGCAGCGTGGGAGGGTCTCCGGTTGCTACCAGGACCACTGCGAGCCCTCAACAGGAAGCTGCTGGCTCATTCACACCACTGGAGATTCAGGTCCTCAGGAAGTGGCATCCATTGCAGTACTAGCCAGACTACCCCATCCCTCCCCTCAGCGACCCCATCAGTATCTACAGCAATAGCTTTGTATATAACAGGTGAACACAAGTCTTCACAGTGCACTCCCAAGCAAGCCCATCATGGCGGCCAGGACTTGAAGCAGCCAGTCGAGTCTTTCCATTTGTTTGCTTGTTTTTGAGATAGGATCTCATTACATAGTCTTGGCTGACCTGGAACTCATAGATATCCATCCACCTGTCTCTGCCTTTCCTCTTATTTTAACTATGTGGTTGTGTGTGTCCCTGTGTGACTGTGTGCACCTGCATGCAGTTCTTTCCCTCGGAGGCAGAAGAAGGCATTGGGTCCCCAGAAGCTGGAGTCTCAGATAGTTGTGAGCTGTCATGGGGGCACTGGGAACCAGACTTGGGTCCTCTGCAAGAGCAGCTAGTGCTCTTAACTGTGGTGCCACCTCTCCAGCCCACCCCACCCCACCCTTTTATTTTGTCCAGGGCTCCTACCCACATCCGGGGTGGATCTTCCTACCCCCCTAACAGAATCTGGAAGCTCCCTCACAGACATACCCAGAGGTTTGTTTAGGGTGATTTTAGATCCTGTCAAATTGATGATATTAAACATTCAGTTAAAGAACAGTGGGTGTCAGAGCTGGGATAGAGACTTAGACAGGCTGGGTCCAGACCCACTGCTTCAGCTGGTGTGTGTGACTGTCACAGCTGACTATGACTTCTCTACTTGCTTATCAGTCTTTTTTTGTTTTTTTCGAGACAGGGTTTCTCTGTGTAGCCCTGGCTGTCCTGGAACTCACTTTGTAGACTAAGCTGGCCTCCAACTCAGAAATCCACCTGCCTCTGCCTCCCGAGTGCTGGGGTTAAAGGCGTGCGCCACCACGACCAGCTTGCTTATCAGTCTTTTAAACAAGAACTTGGGCTTTCAGCTCCTTCCCTTGCTTGGCTGAGAGCAGTGCATACAGTAGGTGCTTAATCAAGCATCTCTGAACAGGTTCCTGTTCATCCTCTTCATGCTTTGGAGAGAAGATCAGCCTGAGGGCGGAACATTGCTTTTTGTTTCGTTTTGATTTTTGGAGACAGGGTCTCACTGTGTGGACCAGGCTAGCCTTAAACCCACAGGGATCCACCTGCATCTTCTTCCTGAGTCTGAGTACTGGGACTAAAGATGTGTTCTACCAAGCCTGCCCCACAGCTATTTGTTTTATATGTACGTGGGAACAGGCACGCTGTAGCACACATGCACAGCTCAGAGGATAACTTTCAAGGGTTGGTTCTCTCCTTCCACCATGTGAGTCCCAGAGACCAAACTCAGGTTGCCAGGATTGGTGGCCGCTGCCTTTCCCTGCTCAGCCATTAGCCTGGAAAACCTCCTTTTTCTTGGATGCTGTTCTCTGGCCCTCAATCCAAGAAGTCTGCATTCTCTTTCACAATTCTGCTTGGGTACGACATCTGTCAAAGGAGGCCTGGAGAGAGGCTAAGAATTGGCCTGACTGACCCCGCCGACAGTTAGCGATGGCAAGCAGGCTTCATGACACACCATCAACCAGGCCAGGGACGATGTTGAACCCAGATCACAGGAAGCCTGTGTGTTAAGGGTCATTCATCATTGCCACCCGCAGCATGGGGTACTCTGGGGACAGGCCCAGTTCCCCATCCTCTGGGATCTAATACCTCTTGGGAACAGGACAGGAAACTCTTCCTTCTTACAAAGTTCCAGCCCCCTCCCCCCCTGACCACTCCCCTCCTCACTCCCTGGGGTGTACTGGTGAAAGCCGGGCCTGTCGGGAGTGAGCCTGCAGGGTCCCGGCCGGCAGCTGGAGATGGAGAGGCAGGAAACGGGGACAATGGATGAAAGACCCTCTGTGCCCAGGTGGATGGGGGGAGGGACAGGCAGGAAGCCTGGTCTCTGGAAGCTGGTCCAGCGGTTGCCTAAGGAAGACTACTCGGGATGCTGGAACCTGGGGGTTGGTTTGGATTCCCCAGGGAGGGATCCAAGCTGGAGAACGGTTTGCAGGCCACAGCTGAGCCCTTCTCCGTAGGGTGCCAGGCCTCAGAATCACTTTCATTCCTCACTGTCCATCCCCTGGGTCTGGGAGCCGGCTGCCGGCACAGTAGGGACCTGATCCGTTGAATGCAGAAATTAATAGGGCATGGCTAATAACCGAGGGATTACATATGGATTTGCTTGTTGAAGAAAACAAGGCTTGCGGGTGGGCACCCCCCAGGGGTTCCCTGGCTCTGCCCACTGCACCTGCAAGGAAGGTCACCTCCTCACCCTCCAGTTGCAGCAGCTCAAGTGAAGCTCTTCAATAGAGGACAGAAAATTGAGGGGGCTGCCCTGACCCCCAGCCAAGGAATATTCCTATCTCCTTACCGTTGGGGTTGGGGCTAGAACTTGGGCTGTTAAGAAGGTACTTTGCCGAGCCGGGCGTGGTGGCGCACGCCTTTAATCCCAGCACTCGGGAGGCAGAGGCAGGCAGATTTCTGAGTTCGAGGCCAGCCTGGTCTACAGAGTTCCAGGACAGCCAGAGCTATACAGAGAAACCCTGTCTCGAAAAACCAAAAAAAGGAAAAAAAAAAAAGAAGGTACGTTGCCATTGAACCACACCCCAGCCACCCTTCTCTCCTCTGCCCTCCTCCAGTTATTCTAAGGCTCTGTAATCAAACCAGGCTCAAGATCTGCCTGCCTCTGCCTCCCAGATGCTGAGATTAATGGTGTGCACCACTGCACCTGGCTCATACATTTAGTATACGCAAGCATGCACTCTGGGTCTACAAGGTATTGTGAGCTGAGATGTAGTAACAGGCCAACGGCTCGGGGGCTCAAAGGAATGAAATAGAAAGCTAGAGGCTGAGCCACGTTGGTGACTTCTAAAGCAAGTCTAAGCCAAGGTTGGGAGCCAAGCCTGGGGAAAGAAAAAGGGGGTGGGGAGTATAAGGAGAAAGGGAGGAAGGAAGGAGCGAGAGTGTGTGGGAGCTGGCCAGAGAGAATTCAGAGTGGAGCATAAGGCTGGTAGAGACTGAGAAGGGCCCGCCCGTGTGGCTGATCTGATGGTCATATTTCAGGGCCTGCTGCTCTCAACCTGATGGAAGTCCAATCCGGGAACTAAGTACCTACAAGTGGGGCTCAGCATCATAGGATATAGTCATTAGAGAAGGCTAAAGTCTTCTCCCAGAGGACATTTACATAAGCACCTACTGAGTGCTAGGCTTTCCCTACTGGGTGCTAGGCTCTGCGCTGGGTGCAGGGGTTGCCACAACGAAGGAGACTGTTTCCGTTTGTGCTGCTGTAACAAAATACCAGTGACTGGTTAGTTTATAAGCCAAAGAAGTTCATTCTATCCCAGCTGTGGAGGCTGGATCCTGGCCTGGCAGACAAGGTATCTGGTGAGGGTCAGGTTTCTGCTTCCAGGGGCCAAACAGTTCCCTCCCTCCCTTTGATTTATTTTAAAACATCTTGGTGTGCACGCACACAGGTGTTGGTATGTGGGCAGGTGCATGTGTGTAGAGGTCAAAGGTCAATGCTCAGATGTCCTTCTCAAGGATGTTATCTACCTTCCACGAGATGGGGGTCTCCCATAAACTGGGACTTCACCAGTTAAGGCTCTTTCTACCCTGCTTTCTCTGGCTAGAAACTTATCTGTGCAGGTGGGGTTCCTTGGCATAATCACCTCCTACAGGCCCTGCCTCTTCATATCAACCTTCAACAGATTACAGTTCACGATAAATTTTGAAGAGTCACAAAGATTCTAACCACAGGGTCCTGCCCCTAAAAGTCCCCACTATCCATGGCTATAGGCCATGGCAGCCTCCATTCCTAGCCACCTTGAGTCCCAAGGAAACCTGTTCTCGGTAGGCTGCCAGCTCGCCAGCTTTCTGCTCAGCCACAGGTACAGGCAGGACCAGCCTGGTTCTCTCTAGCTCAAGTCTGGGGCTGCCCCTCCTCTTAGCCTGCTGAATCAAGTTTTAGATGTTTACAATCTCTGATTCCACACAGAGATGGAACTTTCCAGGCTCTAACTCCTCTGGGGATTCAGCCTTAGCCCGACCTCTCCACACTTGACCTCTCTGGCCCTGGCCCGGCCCTCTAGCTTTTGGATTGTATAACAATGAGAGTTCAAAACCCACCTGAAGGGGTCGCTCCTCTGCTCAGCACTCCTCAAAGGACTGCCTGTTACCCCAGGATCAAGTCCAAGCTTCTGGGTTTACTTGCCATCGCCCCCAAGCCTATGCTCCTTTTTGGCACCACCCCCATCCCCACTAACTCTGCCTGGTATGTATGGTTTATGCAAGCACTAGACCTTTGATTGTGCCTGTCCCTTGGTCCATGGCCTGCTTGCTACATACACTCTCCTACGTAGCAAGGCTCAGATGGTAGCCTCTAGCCTGCTATCTACCCCATAACCCTCAAAGGGCATGTCCAACGCCACCCCCAACCCCCAATCTGAATCCTCTCCCACCAGCCTCCACATGGAATGACCTGCTTATCCAATAGGCTTTGGCAAACTTTGCCAATGGCCTCAAAACAGCACTTGACACCTGCACTGTGGGCTTTTCTTTCTTTCTTTTTAACTTTGTTTTTATTTTATATGTAAGGGTGTTTTGTCTGCACGTATGTCAATGCACGCGTATGCAGTGCTTGCAGAGGACAGATTAGGGTGTTAGATCCTCTGGAACTAGAGTCACAGACGGCTGTGAGCCGCCATGCGGATGCTGGGAATCGAACCCAAGTCCTCTGGAAGAGCAGCCAGCACTGAGCAGGGACACCAGCATTATGATTACACACTTCTGCCTGAGCTCTCTCCTCTACACTGCAGCCTGCTCTATTGCCTGCTGTCTCCAGAGAAATTCTTAGTCTATTGTTTGGGGTTCTTTTTTAAAGTTTTTTTTTCCAATAATTATATTTTAAGTCGTGTGTGTGTGTGTGTGTGTGTGTGTGTGTGTCTGCAAGAATGTGTGCTCACATACATATGCCACATGTGTGGGGATCCCTATGGAGGCCCAAGGTATTAGATCCCACAAAGTTGCTGGTAGTTCTGAGCCCTCTGGCTTGGGTGCTGGGGGGGTCAAACTTGTATCTTCTGCAAGAGCAGCTCTTTCTCTTAACTGCAGGCCTCGCTCTCTTGTTTATATATTCCCTAATGAGGACAAAGCTGTTTTATTTATCTGTCTGGATCCATGATATCTGGGAACAAATAAGTGGCTATTCAACAAATATGTCTCAGAGAAAAGAACTGAGCTTAGGGGTTCACACCAGTCATTCTAGCACTCAGCAAGCTTGAGACAGGAGGATCACCCTGAGTTTAAAGCAATATAACATGTTCCAGGTCAACCTGGCTGTGGAGGGGAGTCCTGGAGAGAGAGAGAATATGGAGGGGAAGGGAGGTCATGGGTGGCCAGAACCCTCCCTGGAAATTCAGTTAGAGCCGGGTAGCCCAGCAGTCCGGTCCGCTCAGGTAGAAAAGGGTCTTCTTGATGGCCCCCAGGTGCAGCAGGAACGAACAGCTTGGGACCAGGATAACAAAGGCCAGGTCTTACCTCTGCTTCAAGGCTGACTTCTGATGGTAGCACTCAGAAGCCAGAAACAGGAGTAGCTGGCTAGAAAAAGCTGAGGTCTTTGAGGGTCATGGGAGATGAGATGGTGGAGTGGACATGTTTTCTTCCTTCTAAAGCCATCCTGGGAAACTGAGGCATGTGAAGAGAGTTTTGTAGGGAGCTCAGGGGCCAGCAGGCAGAAGGCCATATACTGTATGGGGTCTTCACGGGTTGGGATCTCCTCTTCCCTGTCTTCTCTGGTCAGGATACTGGGGACATTGATGAACCCCAACTTCCTGGGCCTGCTTAGTTATGTCCTTAAGACCCACCCACTTCTGGTCTGTCAGCCTGTACAACCATTGAGTTGTTTGGTGTCTGTCCGTGAGAAGGAAAGAGAGTCGAGGAGGATGTCATAGATCCTGATGTCATCTGAAGGCCACCAGATGTTCTGGGTTCTGAAACATGAAGAGGTTATTGTCAGTCCCGTACATATGCTACCTGTTAAGAGTTTAGTATGCTAGCCGGGCGTGGTGGCGCAAGCCTTTAATCCCAGCACTCGGGAGGCAGAGGCAGGCGGATTTCTGAGTTCGAGGCCAGCCTGGTCTGCAAAGTGAGTTCCAGGACAGCCAGGGCTATACAGAGAAGCCCTGTCTCAAAAAACAAAAAACAACAAACAAACAAACAAACAAACAAACAAACAAACAAAAAAGAGAGTTTAGTATGCTGAATGGAAGCTGGGGGTGGAATCCCAGTACTCCAGAGGCAGTGGCAGAGGCAGGTTGGCTCTCTTGAGTTCCAGGCCAGTCTGGTCTACAGAGTGAGTTCCAGGACAGCCAGGGCTACACAGAGAAACCCTGTCTCAAAAAACCCAAAAAACAGAACAGAATGCTAAGCTGAGGAAGAGCTAGTGATCTTGCCAAGAGTGACTGGGAAGGAATGAGCCCAGCTACAGGCTACATGGGAAGATGCCTTCAGGATCCTGGTTGTTTTCCTGCAGGGGAATACCAGGAGTTGGGGGAGGGGGGGACACATTACAGGCGCCCTGAAGGCACACCAGGATGACAGGTGCATACTGTGGCCAGGTGAGACAGCCTAAGGGGACTGAAACCTCCTGCTGGCTTTTCAGCTGCATGCCTCTGGCATTTCCTCTTTGCCTAAGGAGGAGGCTCCAGGTTCAACCTGAAGCTTGGCTTACTGGAGTGAGAGCAAGCTCCCATGATTAACTACTTGAACTGACTGTTCATCTAAGTCACCTCAGGACCATCAGCATCTGGCTGCTCGCCAAGGAGCCAGCTCACCAGGGTCTGGTCACACACAGCTCAGGGGAGGATGAGCCAGGAGGACTATTGAGCCATGTGTCCAAGTCCTTGAGTTCACATATGGGACGCTGAACCCAGAGAGGTTGGAGGACTTGTCCAAGGACATACAGCCAGCTGGGAGCAAAGTGACTTCCAGAGCTCAGCCTCTTCCTTCTCTCCCAGGGTGCTTTCTGTTCCACTGGACTCTTAGTTCTAAGCCTGGATTTTTGTATGTTACCTATAGCTGCCTCTGTGCACCGGATCCTGTGCTGGGTGCTTTGCGCACAAGTCCTCACCATACTTCTTGCCCCCATCACTAAGCTGAACCCAGGACCACGTAGCCCAGCCTGGCTGCAAACTCACGATGACCTTGAACTTGCGACCCTCCCATCCTCACCTCCCAGGTGTAGGCTACTATGCCTGGTTTATATGGTTTGGGGAACTGAACCCAGGGCTTTGTGAGTTCTAGAGGAGCACTCTGCCAGCTGAGCTCCATCCTTAGTGAGATTCAAGTCCTTGTCTACCATGTGACAAAAGCCTCTCCTGGACTATGGCCCTGCCATCTAGGCCGTTGGGTGGGGGAGGGGGTGTGGGAACAAGGACTTGTCATGCATCATGGGGAGAGTGTTTACAGACAGGTTAATGCTGACTGTGTTACTGCTTCAGATGGTCTCCTGCGAATCTCAGAGCTGTTAAGGTGTCCCCTGCCTACTTCCCCCTCGACAACAAACTAAAGTTCAAAGAGGCTGAGTCCTCTGCCCAGAGTCATTAAACCCTATCTTCAAACCTACATTCTGTGCACAGGAACAAAAACGGTGGTTCCGTACAAATACCGGTTCACTGGCCCAGTGCACATTTATTCTAGCCCTACTATGTGCCAAACCCTGTCAGAGTCCTACTAGACAGAAACAGGACAATGCTTTTAACCCCATCCATAGCCAGCAGCAGAGGTGGGCTTGGGCAATGTGAAAGGCTCGGTTCCCATGCCCTCTTGGTGACACTGACAGGGACCAGCTGGCACTGGCCCAGTCCCTCCCCCCAAAGAATGCACACTTGGAAAAGACCAAGGAGGGAGACTGTGATGACATCAGGCCCCCAGGCACAGTCCTCTCAGCCTGGCTCTGACTCATCACCCACACCTGCGCTGGCCTCCGGCACACACGCTGGAAATAGCTGGGGAGGGACCAGAGGCAGCAGCACCTGCACCCTGGGCTGCTGTCCCCACCCTCTCTGCCAGGAAACGGGGGATGCTTCCCAGAGTCCAGCTCAGCTGAGTCTGCTGGTCTCCTGGAGGCTGAGGGAGTGGAGGCCCCCAGGCCACCAGAAGCTGTCCCAAGAGAGGAGCAATATTAATCACAGTAGAAGTCACTTCCCTTGATGCTGGAGGCCGGTGGGTACTTGAGGCTGCGTGGCCCTGGCCTAAGTGCCTTTGCTTCTCGTGTTGAGCTCTTGTGGCGCTTTGCAAATTAGGCTGTGAGTGAGTCCATTTCACAGATGATGAACTGGAGACCCAGAGGAGCCAAGAAGTGTACCTAGGGCTACACAACCACTATGTTAGGCAGCATGGGCCTCTCCTATGGACTCCTCACCCAATTCGGTTTGGTCATCTCACCCCAGGTCCCCAGTCCCAGCAATGCTCACCTCTCCAGCTCCATCTTTATCCAGACACCACCTTCCCCTGAACATGCAGGAAAACAGAAATTGAACAATAACCTTCTCTTGCCTTCCGTGCCCAAGTATGATCATGTTATCTCTCTGTCTAAAACCTTCAGCGGTTCCCTCTTCAAGATAAACTTGGTGCACTGGCTCCAGCCCCATCACTCAGCACCTGGGCAAGGCAGGACTCCTCCCAGGCCCCACTTTGTAAGTGGGGACCATAGCACCTCATGCTGATGAGATGAAGGAGACACCTGCACGTGATCTTCCTAGCGGGGCGATTGTTTCAAGGTCATATTATGGGGTACAGTCTCCACAGGCATCCAGACTGGGGCCCAGGTTCCATGATGGGCCAGGCAGGTGCTCTCAGCCTGAGTGAAGTTCATCCAGAATTTTGAAAGGGCCAAGTATGGTGGCATACACCTTTAATCCCAGCACTCAGGAGGCAGAGGCAGGCAAATCTCCAGATTCGAGGCCAGCTTGGTCTACAGAATGAGTTCTAGGACAGCCAGGGCTACACAGAGACACCCTGTCTCAAAAAACAAAAATCAATCTGGGCGTGGTGGCGCACGCTTTTAATCCCAGCACTCGGGAGGCAGAGGATTTCTGAGTTCGAGGCCAACCTGGTCTACAAAGTGAGTTCCAGGACAGCCAGGGCTACACAGAGAAACCCTGTTTCGAAAAACCAAAAAAAAAAAATAATAATAATAATAAAATAAAATAAATAATAATAAAATAAAATAAAATATCTTTGAAAAGCCAGGAGACCCTGGTGGGTATGTACCAGTAACCCAGCACTACAGATGTTGAGACAAGTCACATAGTGAGACACTATCAAGAAGCAAAGAAGAGGAAGGAAGAAAGAGAAGAAAGAGATGGGGTGAGGGAGAGATAGAGGGAGTTGGAGCTAGAGAGGTGGCTCTGTGGTTAAGAGTGATTGCCACTCATCCAAAAGGCCTGAGTTCAAGTCCCAGCTCCCACACTAGATGACTCTTAACTATCTCTAACTCCCAGGGCTTTGACACCTCTGGCTTCCTCAGGTACCTGTGCTCACATGCATGCAGATACACATAATCAAACATAATAAAAGCAAATCTTTGAAATACAAGAAAAGAAAAAGGGGGAAGGCAGGAGAGAGAAAGATGAAGGGTAGAAGAAAGAACAGAAGAGAAGCTTTAAATACTTCAAGCAGCAGCAGCAAGAACTCTGGAGATGCCGGGCGTGGTGGCGCATGCCTTTAATCCCAGCACTTGGGAGGCAGAGGCAGGCAGATTTCTGAGTTCGAGGCCAGCCTGGTCTACACAGTGAGTTCCAGGACAGCCAGGGCTATACAGAGAAACCCTGTCTCGAAAAACCAAAAAAAACAAAAACAAAAAAACCCCAAAACTCTGGAGAGGAGACGGGGCTATCGAAATTAACTTTGGGGTAATTTTTCATCTTTTTGTTTTGTTTTGTTCGTTTGAGACAGGGTCTCTCTGTATAACCCTGGTTGTTCTGGAACTCGTTCTGAAGACGAGGCTGACCTCGAACTCACAGAGATCCACTTGTCTCTGCCTCCTGAGTGCTGGGATTAAAGGAATGAGCAACCACCCAGCTGTCAGGCTGTCATTCTCTGTCTTAACTGTAAACTAACAGGTAAATGCACCCATTGTAGAGAAGGAAAACTGAGGTTCATGGATGCATGTCCATCTATAGTATCAGAGTGAGGACTAGCCTGGAAACGTTCTCAAGTTCCAAGGTCCACCCCTCTCTCTTCCTGGGGACTCGGTGTCCCCAGGCTTGGAAGATAGAGAGTCCTTAGGAGGGAAGGTATGGGTATTATTCAAAAGCATAGAGCATAGGGCAAGAGGGACAGGTGGCTCCAGAGCTGCAAGCAGGTGTGAGGAGGGCTGAGTGACGTCATCCAGGATGAACAGACACACCTGGCAGTGGTCATCCAATCCCTGCCTCCCACACCCCCGTGTCACAGGTCACTATCATGCAAGAGCAGCCAATGCTGGAAGAAGCCTGAGGGGAGGCAGCCAGGCTCCGTAGCACCCCAGCTGTCCTGGGCACCACAGGCCCCACTCTCAGTCTGGTTGTTGGCCTCCGGGCCTGAGGGCCTCTGTTTGATGGCTGCTCTGCCAGAGCTGAGCTCTGGGCTCTGGGCTGTGGACCTTGCAGCTATGATGTCAAAGCCCTTCCTTTCCTTGGCACCTGCTAGAAAAGCCACTCATTTTAAACTCTTTCTCACCCTACCCTGCCCTTCCCCCACAGAGGCCACATGTGCCTCTAACACCAATTACCAGCTCACTTCACTATCCCAACAACTTCTCTTTCTATTGACCCCCCATTCTTCCCCCCATTCTCCTCAAGGCCTGCAGGACCACCACCCCCTCCTAGCCCCTACCCCTCCACATCTCCCTCCCCCCAATTTAACACACACTCCAGAGCAGATTCCAGGCTGTTCTTCAATGGCAGGCTCTGCCCTGTTTGTCTCTATGAAGGCAGAAGCTCTGGAGCTAAGGCAATGGAGTCAGAAACATGAGGACCAGGGTTCGAATTTCTAGCACATGTGTTAAAATGTTAGACATAAAGCCGGGTGTGGTGGTGCACACCTTTAATCCCAGCACTTGGGAGGCAGTGGCAGGCAGATTTCTGGGTTCGAGTCAGCCTGGTCTACAAAGTGAGTTCCAGGACAGCCAGGGCTACACAGAGAAACACTGGATGCTCTTCCAGAGGACCTGCGCCCAACTCCCAGCAACCACATGGCAGCTATCAACCTTAAGTAACTCAAATTTCAGGGTACCTGACTCCCCCTTCTAGCCTCCATGGGCACAATACACATGTGACACACAGATACATAGGCATGCAATACACCCATGCATATAATTTGTTTTTACTCTTAAAAAAAGAAGAAGAGAGCAACTGAAGAGGATGACACCTGGTCTCCACACACAAGTGCACATATGTCTCCACACATGCACCACACACACACACACATACGCACTATAAACTCCAAGATCTTGGTGACTCATGCCTTTAATCCCAGCACTTCGGAGGTTGGAGCAGGAATATTGCTGTGAGTCTAAGGGAGTCTAAGGGCATCCAGAGCTATGTGGTGGGACCCTGTCTCCAGAACAAAACAAAAAGATAATCTATACAAAAATAGATGTAAGGAAATGAGTCTGGAGCCTGTGGGTTCAGTTCAGAGGTAGGGTATTTTCAGGGCATACAAGGCCTGAGTTTAACCTGCAGTACAGAGAGAGAGAGAGAGAGAGAGAGAGAGAGAGAGAGAGAACAGAGGTGGCTCAGCGGCTGAGACTATTTTCTGTTCTTTATTTTATTTTATTTCAATTTATTTATTTATATATTTATTTTGGTTTTTTGAGACAGGGTTTCTCTGTATAGCCCTGGCTGTCCTAGAACTCACTTTGTAGACCAGGTTGGCCCTGAACTCATAAATCCTCCTGCCTCTGCCTCCCCAGTGCTGGGATTAAAGGCGTGTGCCACCATGCCCGGCTGAGATAGAGTTTCTCTGTGTAACTTTGGCTGTCTTGGAACTCACTGTGTAGCCCAGGCTGGCCTTGAACTCTCATAGATCTGCCTGCCTCTGCCTCCTCGGTGCTGGGATAAAAAGCCACCACACCTGGTTATGTTTCCTGCTCTTGTTAGGAACAGAGCCAGGTTTGGTTCCCAGCACCTATGTGGGGCAACCCTCAACTATGTGTAATCAGCTCCAGGGAATCCAATACCCTCTTCTGGCCTTTGAAGACACAGGCACACAACACATGTGCATGAACATTGTGTGTGTGTGTGTGTGTGTGTGTGTGTGTGTGTGTGCACTCGTGCAGCCCTGGCTGTCCTAGAACTAGCTCCATCCATACAGCAGGCTGCCCTTGAACTCATAGAATTCCCCTTGCCTCTTTGCCTCCCAAAGCTAGGATTAAAAGCATGTACCACCATAACCAGCTTAAGTTATTTTAAAACTATATTATTATTATTATCATTATTATTATTAGGGAATGAGCACAGGTGGCTTTGAACACGTTATGTGGTCCAGGCTGGCATTGAACTCAGTGTGATTCTCCTGCCTAGGCTTCTCCATTGCTGGGATATAGCTATGGACAAGGATACTTTGTTCTATTTTCTTTGACATCTGGGAGGCTGCTGCTCCCAGGGCTAGCTGATTCACAGAGCCTTCTTCCACATGCCAGCCTGACAGCCACAAGCCTTTATCTCCAGCCATGCTCTCTGTCTAACCTTCCTGGACCATCTGAGCATCTCCCTGCCCTAGTTGCCCTGGGCCAGATACTGAGCACTTAGAGACCCACTTACAGTACTCAAGTGATGGTTATCTAGGCGCTGACCTTGTTTGCACTTCTGCCTGCCTTCCCTCCCAGGTTCCTTCCCACAGAAACCACTCTCAAGGCTCTAGGCCGTACTCTCCTCTCCTCTTGTTGACCTGCCCTGAGCTTCCCCCACAGAAACATCCACGGGGTGGGAGGCGGGGGGCACTATGAATTATAAACTTGTCCACGACACAGACCTCACTGACATCTCTGTAAATGAATTCCCAGGCACAGCTGAATTACTGAAGACAGAACTGGAGGCAGAGCTCAGCCCTTGCCTGTTACAGGAAGGAGGCTGCAGTTGACAGATCTTCAGTATGCCCAAAACAATAACAATGATACAGAAGTTGTTGGTTGTTTCAAGGTTTTTCGTGTTTCACTGTTATTGCAAGCAGAACCAAACATCTTTGTATGTGTGTAAATCGCACTCTATTTTCTTAAGAAATATTTGTTTGTTTGTTTACAGACAGGGTTTCTCTGTGTAGTCCTGGCTGTCCTGGAACTAACTCTGTAGATGAGGCTGTCCTCCACCTCAAAGATCCACCTACATCTGCTTCCTGCGTGCTGGGAATAAAGGCGTGCGCCACCACAGCCAAGCAAGATAACATATTAAAAAAAACCAGTTGCCGGACCTCGTGGCTCACAACCGTCTGTACCTCCAGTTCCCGAGGCTTAACACTCTCTTCCAGCCTCTGTAGGCACCAGGCACACAAGCGATGCATAAACGAACAAGCAGGCAAAACACCCAGACACACAAAATAAATCAAATTTAAAAGTAAAGAACAATAGCCAGTTAATAATGACTTGCCCGCCTCCACAGAACAACCCCCTTTCCAAGTTGAGGCTCTGCTCTTATTGCCAGGGATGTTGGCTGAAGCGAGGATTCCCGGTTTTTTTTCCTTTCTAGGTTTGTCCAGCCCCAAAGCTGCCAGCAGGAGGTCTCTGGGCTCAGGGTGAACCCATCTTGGGAAACATCCAGTGAGATCTCCATTGGGAGGAAGGGTCTAGAAGATGAGCCTCACACAGAGCAGCCCAGTCACCCCACTCCACCTGAATCACCTGCCCAGCCCACTCTCAACATCTCAGGCATCTGGGCTGGGGAATCCATCCCAGACAAACTGACCCACCAAGTGCTGAGAGAGAGGTGGGGGAGGGGAGAAGGGAGGGGACGGAAGGGGACACGGTAGAGGTTCCTTAGGGATCGGTAATAGTAATAGCCAGAGCCTGAGTACCTACTGTGTGCTGGGTGCTCTACCGAAACTTTCATTCATTTCTCAAAACTTACTAAGGTCTATATGATGGTTAGTTAGTGTTAGGTCTCAACTGGGTGAGATCTAGAATGATCTAGGAGACGAAGTTCTGGGAATACCTGTAAGTGTTTCTAGATTTGCTTAAAGAGGACAGGAAGGCCTACACTAACCATAGGCGGCACCATTCCATGGACTAGGGTTCCATGCAGAATAGTAGGGGTGGGGAGGAAGGGGACTGAACATGAGCGTTCTCTGCACCCTGCATGTGACTGTTGCGGCTTCCGGTCTGGGAGCCAATGAATCCTTGCGGCTTCCGGTCTGGGAGCCAATGAATCCTTGCGGCTTCCGGTCTGGGAGCCAATGAATCTTTCCTCCCTTAAGTTGTTCTTATCGGTTATTTTCTTACAGTGGAGAAACATGATTAATGCAATCTCCTGTGTCCCATTACCTTTTGGGATCCCAGATATAGCTCTGAACAAAGCAGGCAAGGGCACTGCCCTCTCAGAGCTGATGTCGTATCCACCCGGGAGTTGAGCATCAGCACCCCCCACCACCACTTCTCCCATTTATTTATTTTGGATTTTGTTTTACTTTGAAGCAGGGTCTCCTTACTCAGCCCAGGCTGGTCTGGAACTTGGCAGTCCCCCAGCTGTAGACCGTATGTGCTGAGATTACACGAGAACACCTCCGTGCTAGTCACTGTTTAGATAAGGATGCAGAGGACCAGAAACACGCGCCAAAGGCACCAGCGGCTGAGAGCTGGGATATGACTTGAATCCAGACCTGCCAGGCTTCTCCGCTAGAGCATCAGCTCAGGGAATCGTGGTCCTCAAGCAGCCACCTGAGCGGAGGGTGCCTGGAGCCCACAGGAGGGGTGGCAGGTTCCATCTGTGCCCCAGAGGCAGGCAGTGACTGGGGCGTGGAGTCAGGGGCTGAGGTAGCCGCAGCTGTGGAGGGGTGGATACTGGCCGAACGCAGGCTGTTCGTTGTCCTTGTTTGGAATTTCCTCCGTGACGTGAAAGCTGTGAGTCACGGTCTCAGCACTTGTCTCGATTGCACAACCCACGGAGATGATTGCAGTCACTGCCATTCCTCCCGCCAGCCCGGTTTCAACGGTCACGATTCCCTTTCTCTGTCTGGGACGTGAGGGATTTCATTTGGAAGGATGACAGAGCAATATAGGAAGAGGAGAGCCTAAGACTTCCTCTGACACTCAACTGGGCCTTCAGGCTAATCCTCTGGAATGGCTCGAACAGCTTAGCTCAGTCAGCACTCCTCCAAAACCCAAGCTGCCATCTTTGCTATAGCATCCCTCATGAGCAGATAGTCTCAGACAATGGTTAAATCTATGGCTTCTGGATTAACTGAATGTAGATCAAGCTCTGCTGTGTGTTTTCAGAAAAGACAATATACCTCTCTGAGCCTCAATTTTCTTATCCGTAAAATGATGAATAGTGCTAAGAAAGGAAGGAAGGAAGGAAGGAAGAAGGGAGGGAGGGAGGGAGAGAGAGAGAGAGAGAGAGAGAGAGAGAGAGAGAGAGAGAGAGAAAGAAAATATAGGAGGTGGGGCTTATGAGTCCTGTTCTACTCTGAGGCGCTCTAAACAGTTAATAATTGCTGGGGAGGGAAGCTCATACTCCTCAGTGATGTAACTACTGGTAAGTTATCCTTGCTCAAGTAATTAAATGCCCCCATATTCATTTTCAAGCAATCGGCTTTAATAAGATTTCCTGTTTTGTTTTTTTTTGTTTGTTTTGTTTTTCGAGACAGGGTTTCTCTGTATAGCCCTGGCTGTCCTGGAACTCGCTTTGTAGACCAGGCTGGCCGTGAACTCAGAAATCCGCCTGCCTCTGCCTCCTGAGTGCTGGGATTAAAGGCGTGCGCCACCACGCCCGGCTCAGATTCCCTGTTTTTAAATTTTTTTTTTTTTTAATTTTTTTTTTTAAAGATTTATTTTATTTATTATATGTAAGTACACTGTAGCTGTCTTCAGACACTCCAGAAGAGGGCGCCAGATCTCATTAAGGATGGTTGTGAGCCACCATGTGGTTGCTGGGATTTGAACTTATCACCTTCGGAAGAGCAGTCGGGTGCCCTTACCCGCTGAGCCATCTCACCAGCCCCAGATTCCCTGTTTTTAAAAAAGAGCCATCAAGCCAGGCGTGGTGGCACACGCCTTTAGACCCAGCACTCGGGAGGCAGAGGCAGGTGGATTTCTGAGTTCGAGGCCAGCCTGGTCTACAAAGTGAGATCCAGGACAGCCAGGGCTATACAGAGAAACCCTGTCTCGAAAAACAAAAAACAAAACAAAACAAAAAACAAAACAAAACAACAACAACAACAAAAAAGAGACATCAACCTCGGAAGGAGTGTTAGATGGAAGAGGGGTTCGGGAGTAGAGGGAGCTAAGAGTCAAAAACGTTATGTATGGAGCTGGTGAGATGGCTCAGCAGGTAAGAGCACCCGACTGCTCTTCCGAAGGTGATAAATTCAAATCCCAGCAACCACATGGTGGCTCACAACCATCTGTTACGAGATCTGGCTCCCTCTTCTGGAGTGTCTGAGGACAGCTACAGTGTACTTACATATAATAAAAATAAAATAAATCTTAAAAAAAAAAGTTATGTATGGATAAGATTGTGAACATTTTTAATTAAAAAAAAATTTTTTTTTTTTTGGTTTTTTCGAGACAGGGTTTCTCTGTATAGCCCTGGCTATCCTGGAACTCACTTTGTAGACCAGGCTGGCCTTGAACTCAGAAATCTGCCTGCCTCTGCCTCCCGAGTGCTGGGATTAAAGGCATGCGCCACCATGCCCGGCTATTAAAAATTTTTTTAAATGGGCCTGATGATGGTAGCGCACACTTTAATCCCAGCAGAGGCTGTGGATCTCTGTGAGTTTGAGGCCAGCCTGGTCTACAGAGTGAGTTCTAGGAAAGCCAGGGCCACACAGAGAAACCCTGCCTCAATAAACAAACAAACAGACAATAACAAAAAGGATTGGGCCCCTTGATTTATCCTCATTGCTTTACCTATTGGTGCCCTGCAGTGCTGATCTCCAGGAGAGTAGGAGTCTGACTGTCCATCTCTCCTGCTATTCCCAAAGCCTGATGGGTTCAGATTTGCTCTTTGCTTTATTATTACTATTACTATTATTATTATTCCTGCCTAGCATGTGCAAAGCCTTGAGTTCAATCCGCAAGCAGCACATAAACTGGGTGTGGTTGTACATGACAGTAACCCCAGCTGTCGGGAGAGACAGGAGGATCAGAGACTCAAACCATCTTCTGCTTCTTCATGGGTTCAAGCTTGCTTTACTTGTGACCTTGTCTTAAGAAAACCAATCGTTTGGGTCAGCACTGTCGGAGCTGGAGGAGAAGGGGATGAGACCAGACTGGCAGCTTAGGTGAAATGGATTCCACCAGTTCTTCCAACTGACAGAAAGGAGGCACCTGCAGCCCCCAGGGTGAGGCTAAGGCTGGGGACTTTCATACAGATGCCTACTGCCTATGACAGCCTTACTTCTCTGCCAGGGCTCAGGAATCCTTCATCTTCACAGGGAATCTTGTAACTCTTTTTTAAGTCATGTTGGGTTTTGGTCAGCTTCTTGATGGTTCCCGGAGCTGATATAGATAATTTTGTGCTTGCTTTTTCTGTCTCTGTCTCTCTCTGTGTGTCCCTCTTTCTGTCTCTCTCTCTATAACCCTGGCTGTCTTGGAACTCCTCACTCTGTAGACCAAACTGGCTTTCAACTCATAGATAATCCCCCTGAGTGCCTCTGCCTCCTGAGTGCTGGGATCAAAGGCAGGCGCCACTATGCCCAGCCCCAGATGTTTTGCTCCTTAGGAATGCCACTCAGGTGACCACCAGGGTCCTGTTTCCTTTTCTCCTTGGTCACATAGATTGTATCTAGAGATCGTGGTAGTAGATTTGTCTGGCAAATCTCCATAAAGGTGGGTAAGGATCACCCACAGCGCAGGCAGGCCGCACCAGCTGTGGGCTCTCCCGGTTCTCTGGTGGGACAGTATTCTTTTGTTTGTTTGTTTGGTTTGTGTGTGTGTGTGTGTGTGTGTGTGTGTTTTCCCGAGACAGGGTTTCTCTGTGTAGCCCTGGCTGTCCTGGAACTCACTTTGTAGACCAGGCTGGCCTTGAACTCAGAAATCCGCCCGCCTGCCTCTGCCTCCTGAGTGCTGGGATTTAAAGGTGTGTGCCACCACGCCCAGCACGAATGTGTGTATTTTTGACTCATAGAAAAACTTAATGACATCATCAGATGTAGCTACAATGGATGCCAGTTTTCAAGAAGCAAAAGAGAGGCCAGGAAATGAGTCCCAGAAGACACAAGCCACCGGTTGCTGCCAGAAGGGCCATTACAGATATACTTATTAACATTCATTTATTTTAGTTATTACTGCACATGTGTGTGCATGGTATGTGTGTGGAGTGGGGGGGGGGCATGCTCATCATGTGCATGGAAGCAGAGGATAACTTTGTAGAGTTGTTTCTCCCTTCCATCTGTAAGTGCATTCTGGGATAGAACTCGGACCATCATGCTTTGCTCTGAGTACTTTTACATGCTGAGCCATTGTGATGATGTTGATGATGATTGTTACTTATTCTATTCTCGTGTGTTTTGCCTGCACACATGCAGCACATGTGTTCCTGGTACCAGTGGAGGTCAGACGAGGGCATCACATCCCCCCCCCCCCGAGTTCTGGATGCCCGTGAGCCACCATGTGGGTGCTGGGAACCAAACCTGGGTGCTCAGAGAGGGTAGCATGTGTTAACTGCTGATTCATCTCTCCAGCCTCTTATTTTATTCTAACGGGATTTAATTTGTATGCCGTGGAAGATCAGAGGTTTCAGAATGTTCTTTGGTCACTGAATGTGTTGTTTCTGTGTAAGATCCAGTACCCCGACAAGACGAAAGCAGAGGGCTCTGGATGCTGGAGGGAGCGGCTCAGAAGGTGCCTGCTCAAGGGACCTGTTCTCCTCAGCTCCAGACTCTGCAGCTTCACCAATCCCAAATCCTTCCACAGAACCCCAGGACTTGGAAGAACTCAGCTTAAAAATCGCTGGACAAGAGCCATTCTCAATGGTTCCTCCCAGAGTACAGGAGCCACGGGGCACGGGGAGAGGCCGTTGTTCCCAACTTACAGATGAGGGCTCTTCATTGAGTCAGAGTCCAGCTGCCTCCCGAGGTCATGAGAAAGAAGGCAAGGGCAGGCACGGGGCACAGGAAGTGGAGCTGGCCAGCTGGGAGGCAGCAGCAGGCGCGGGTACTGTGGCCTCCTGGATGGGCCAGTGACATCACAACCCCAGGAAACAGCTGCCCACAAGGCCCCTCACTGTCCCTCATTCCCCCGCTGGGAAAACTGGCCACCAGCTGTTCCGGTGCCGTTCTTACTCTGTCTCTTCCTAAGTTGTCCCCGAGCGATCCATCATCCTCAGGAATGGCGTCCACTTGCTCTCTGATGACCTACTACGTGCCAGACCTCGTTTCCCCGTGTAGCAGCACAGCTCACAATGATGTGTGTTCTCCAATGTCATTGCATCGGGGGAGGTGGCAGTACTGTCTCCATTTCTCCAGTGATGGAGGGTTTAGAGCAGTGGTTCTCACCCTATGGGTCATGACCCCCTTGGGGGGTCACATATCAGATATTTACATTATGATTCATAACAGAAGCAAAATTATAGTTATGAAGTAGCAATGAAATAATTTTATGAGCCAGGCATGGTGGCGCACGCTTTTAATCCCAGCACTCAGGAGGCAGAGGCAGGCAGATTTCTGAGTTTGAGGCCAGCCTGGTGAGTGAGTTCCAGGACAGCCAGGGCTATACAGAGAAACCCTGTCTTGAAAAATAAATAAATAAATAAGAAAGAAAGAAATAATTTTATGGTTGAGGGTCACCACAACATGAGGAACTGTATTAAAGGGCAGTTGTGAACCATTGGTTTAAGGGACCAGGCACATCACACAGGTTCCTCCAGTTTAGTTCTGTCTGACTGCAGTGTTTCTTCTCATTTCATGAGCTAGCGTGTTTGGTTTGATGCAAAGTGACTTCTTCATGCATGGCAACATGGGGCTGTGAATTGCAAAGCAGTGTCTTCGTTGATAGCAATCCCAGGCCTGCCATCCAGTCTGTCTTCGGGGTCGGTAAAGGCAAAGGATAACACTGAGACTCAGGGAAGCAGTGGCAAGAATTAAAGATTTGGGATAGGCAGGTACCCGTCTCCAGAGCCTCCAGAAATAACAAACATAAACTCGAAAAGAAGAACAAGTCACGAAGCCTAGGATGGGGTGATGTATCAATCAATCAATCAATCAGTCAGTCAATCAATAGCTACTAGCTAATCACTCACTATGTACAAATCGCTTTAGGAGAAAATGCATATTTGTCAAACAGCAGAAAGGATCTGGGAGACAGCTCAGTTAGTAACATGCCTGCTACAGAAGAACCAAGCTCAGCTCACCATCTTCCATGTAAAAGCCTGGCACGGGAAGTGCATCTGTAATCCCCATTTGGTGTGGGAGAGAAGGGTGTGGAAGCAAGTAGAGCCTAAGCACTTGACAGACAGACAGTCTAGCCAATCAGCGAACTCCAAGTTCAGCAGGCCCCTGAATCAAAATACAAAGTAGAGAGTTACTTAAAAAGGTACCCAGTGTCAAATTCTGGCTTCTAACACTCATGTGCACACACATGAACATGCACCTAAATGTATGTGCACACATGAACACACATACATACATACATACATACATGCATGCATACCAGAAAAGCCTGACCCCTTAGCTTTCTAGCTAGAAAGAGCTCACATGTAGTCTGCCTGTCAGTGCCTCAGTTTCCCCATTCCTCAGTTTCTGTAACGTGGCAGAGTTGATAATATTCACCTCCCAGAGGTGCTGCTGTACATGAAGTTACTTAAGCCTCCACCCAGCAAAGCAGTTGGATTTTTCCTATGAACAGAAGCCATGATCTGTAATTAGAAGGTAGCAAGGTATTGAATGCCAGGTATTGAAAAAAAGGCACCAAGCCCTGTCCCCTGTCCCTTGATTTGTAAGTTGGGTAGCAGGCAGACATATATATGTATAAGCAAGGTCACAGGGCAGGGTGGGCTGAAGCTCTGGAGCCATGACTTCAGAAAGCAGGAAGGGTGTGACCATGCCAGTCTGTGCATGTTTCCTACAGGAAGGAGGGTATGAATCAGACCCTGGAGGACTCATAAAAAGAGCATCAAACAGTCTCATCATACCTGCAGTCTCAGTACCTAGAGGGCTGAGGCAGGAGGATTGCTGTGAGCCTGAGGCTAGCTAAGCTAGATAGCAAGACTGCCTCCAAACAAAACAAAGGAAGAAAATATATTTGGGCCACATGATGACCTTGCCAGAGGGATCCCGGGCTTCTGCAGGGCAAATGTGCAGACATAAAAGTGAGAGACTTCCTCAGTCTAAAAAGAAAAAAGGGGAAAAAGCCCCAGGGGTAAGTACACAGGAGAATGTACTTAACTGGGTCGCCAACATTTGCATTTCTTTCAATTTTGCTCCGATTTTGGTGTGATGTTTTATGCAGGGAATTTCCTATATATTCATTTATATCATGTAATTAAATTTTGAGATAGGGTTTCACAATATAGTCCTGTCTAACTTAGAACTCACTCTGTAGATCAGGCAGGCTGGCCTCAAACTTACAGGAATCTTCCTGCCTCTGCCTACTGAGTGCTGGGATTATAGGTGTGCGTCACCACAGCTTAGGCTTATTTATATATTTCTAGCATATGTAGAATTATGTATATAGTAGGCATTCAATGAGTATTTTGTTGAATGACTATCCACTCCACCATCATCAGGCAGTGGTAGGACCGGAACCCAGGGCTGCTCATCTGCTGGGCAAATCTGTTACCCTTAAACTACACCTTCAGTTCATAATTTACTTTCATATTTATTTTTATTTTACATAAACCATGACATCTTAAGTGGTATGCTAAAACTCATGTTTCAGCTGAGCGTGGTGGCGCACGCCTTTAATCCCAGCACTCGGGAGGCAGAGGCAGGCGGATTTCTGAGTTCGAGGCCAGCCTGGTCTACAGAGTGAATTCCAGGACAGCCAGGGCTACACAGAGAAACCCTGTCTCGAAAAACCAAAAAAAAAAAACAAAAAAACCAAAAACTCATGTTTCCTTCCCGGGACATGAGGAACTTGTGAAGGCAGACCTGGGCACACCTGGAAACAGTGGTCAGAAAGCCCAGTCTCAGGGCTGTTAGCATAAAGCCACACAAAGCCTCAAGGAACCTGAACTTGAGGCAGCGAAGGACATAAACTGCTGGGCTGTGTGGCTCTGAACTTGGTCAGCAGAGGGGAGTGGGTGCAAAGCGTCTTTCTAAGCAAGCCTGCAGTTGGAAGCCTGACACTGGAGGGAAAGGGGGATACACACCTCGTCCTCTGCTCTGGCCCTTGAGGCCTGTGCACACAGCTCTGGCCCTGAGATAAGAAACAGGGCGGTCTCTTGAAGGTTTGTTTTGTTTCTGGAGCTGCTGAAAGATCCAGTGGGTGGATTGTGTCTTGAAATAGAAGCATCTCAAAGGCCTGGGAGTCATTCCTCCAAGCTGGTTTGCCTAAGAGGTTTCATATCCTGTTCTCAGCTGTACCTTGAGTGTGGGGTATGGGGTGTGGGGTGTGTGTGTATGTGGTGTGCATATGTCTGTGAGGTGTGTGTGTGTGTGTGTGTCTGGGTGTGTTGTTTTCAAGCCTATTTGCTTCGGATTTGGTTTTGAAACTTTTACTTTCTTTTAATAGCTTTTTTTTTTTCAAGCTGGAAGTTTTCAATTTTTTTTTTTTTTTTTTTCGAGAAAGTTCAAACCCTAGAGTGACTAAGGCCCTGGGAGGAATTTGGACTTTGTGAGGGGAATTTGTATCTGAAGTGAGTCATCCACTTCTGAACTCAGCAGAGAGAGGACCTTTCAAAATGCTTCCGGGCTAGCCCCTCATTATGCAAACCGGGAAACTGAGGTTTGGGGAAGAAAGACTTCTGCCAGGTCCCTTGGCCTGTCAGGGACAACGCAGGCATTAGGACTGACTCCCAGGTAAGCTTTGGGTCGCAGGGAGATCCTGGCATCCTCTATCTATTTAGTGGTACATTTTCAAAATGAGTAGAGGTGTAGGAAGACCAGTGCTAGGAACACAGACTTGAACAGGTGGGTGCAGAAGGACAGCGTAGGATACTTGCAGCTGTGTCCCCCACATTAGGCCACTTAACTGCCCAGGGTCCTGATAGGCAGTGATTTTTCAAACAGGGGACATTGGACAAAGTCTGGAGGGATATTGGTTAGTCACAGCTTGGATGGGGTTGCTGCTGGCGTCTGGTAGAGGGGGAGGCCAGGAGGCCATTAAACACCCTAGCATGCACACACAGAATAGACAGAGAGCCAGGATGCCATTAAACACCCTAGCATGCACACACAGAATAGACAGAGAGCCAGGATGCCATTAAACACCCTAGCATGCACACACAGAATAGTCAGAGAGAGTTGAGTTATTTGCTCCAGAGGTTCATAGTATCAGGGCTGAGGAGAGTTCTGTGTGGAGGCCCTTACTCTCACAGTACCTCAGCTTCCTTTTCTATAAAAGATGTAACAATACCTCCGTTGATAATCATTATAAAGATTTAGTAAATTAATGTATATAAATCACTTAGAACAATGCCTGGCATACAGTAAATATTGAACAAATCATTAAAACACACACACACACACACAGGGCTGGTGAGATGGCTCAACGGGTAAGAGCACCCGACTGCTCTTCTGAAGGTAATGAGTTCAAATCCCAGCAACCACATGGTGGCTTACAAACACCCGTAATGAGATCTGACACCCTCCTCTGGTGCATCTGAAGCCAACTATAGTGTACTTGTGAATGGTAATGAATGAATCCTTGGACCGGAGAGAGGAATCCTTGGACCGGAGAGAGCTGGGACTGAGCAGGTGTGACCGACCAGAGTGAGCAGAGCCGGCTGGAGTGAGCAGGGCAACCAGAGCAAGGAAAAACAACAACAACAACAACAACACACACACACACACACACACAGAAAGGGAAGCAGAGGGGGGTGGGGGGTGCAGGCTGTGGTGACTCACGCTTTAATCCTAGCCCTAAGTAGGCTAAGGCAGGATCTCTGTTAGTTTGAGGCCAGCCTGGTTTAATAGAATGAGTCCCAGGACAGCCAGAGCTACACGGAGAAACCCTGTCTCACAAAACCAACCAAACACCGGAAAAAGTATCAGGTGCACCCCTGTAATCCCAGAAATCAGGAGGCAGAGGCAGTAGGATCTCCAAAAATCTGAAGCTGTCCTGGGCTACACTGTAAGGTTCAACCCAGCCAGGGTTGCAGGGAAGACTCTGTCCCAAACAAAACACGCAGAGCCAGCTGACAGTAATGAGACCAAGCTTGCCCTGATTCACAGAAAATGAATGGAAGAATTATAATTAAAGCCCATGCTTCCTTTAATTTTTTTTTGGGGTGGTGGTGGTGGGTGTTGTCATTTTAAGGGCACAGTAGATAAAAGATCAGAGCTCTGCTAGACGGTGGGGCCCTGTCAGCAATGGAGGTACATCTATGTAGCATCCCAGGGCCCCCAAGTTTTGCCTTTTCAGACAGTCCATCTTAAATTTCACTTCATGTTTTATGATAAAGTGACATGAACTTCCTCAGCAGGTTGAACTCTGGTCTTCTTTTCTTTCTTTCTTTCTTTCTTTCTTTCTTTCTTTCTTTCTTTTCTTTTTTCTTTTTTTTCTTTTTTTTTTTTTTTAGACAGGGCTTCTCTGTATAGCCCTGGCTGTTCTGTAGACCAGACTGGCCTCGAACTCAGAAATCCGCCTGCCTCTGCCTCCCGAGTGCTGGGATTAAAGGCGTGCGCCACCACGCCCGGCTTTCTGGTTACTTTCATAACAGCTCATGATGAACTCACTTTTCAGCCCTCTCCTGACATGTAGGCAATAATGAGATCAGAAATAGACTCCTGCTGGCAAGTCTAGCTGGTGTTCAGAAACAGGCAAAAGGCGATGCGGACTGGCACGCAGCTGCCAGACCATCTGTTCTAGTCAGGGTCACTGTCACTGTGATGAAACACCACGAGAAAAAGCCATTGGGGGCGGGATTTATTTGGCTCACACTTGCACATCAAGGTTCATCGTTAGGGGAAGTCAGGGTAGGAGCTCAGGCAGGGCAGGAACCTGGAGGCAGGAGCTGATGCAGAGGCCATGGAGGGGTGCTGCTTACTGGCTTGTTCCCCTCCACTTGGTCAGCCTGCTTTCTTATAGAACCCAAGACCACCAGCCCAGGAATGGCCCCACCCACAATGGGCTGAATCCTCCCCCATCAATCACTAATTGAGAAAATGCCCAGTCGGGCATGGTGGCACTCGCCTTTAATCCCAGCACTCGGGAGGCAGAGGCAGGTGGATTTCTGAGTTTGAGGCCAGCCTGGTCTACAGAGTGAGTTCCAGGACAGCCAGGGCTATACAGAGAAACCCTGTCTCGAAAAAACCAAAAAAAAAAAAAAGAAAATGCCCTACAGGCTTGTCTACAGCCCCATCTTATGGAGGCGGTTTTTTTGAGGTTCCCTCCTCTCAGACGACTTTTAACTTGTGTCAAGTTGACACAAAACTATCCAGCTCACCACCAGTCATTCCCTCAGTTAGATAGCAAGGCCTAAGAGAGGCCTTCAGTCTGGGACGATGATGGCCCTGGAGCCTTGCACCTCCCTCAGGGCCCACATCTGATCCTCCTGTCTTGAACTTCGATGCCCTTTCACCCAGTCCGGGCATGTTCCACGCTGTCCACTTTAACCCTCTAATCCACTTCTCAGCCAGAGGTGAAATTCCTGCACTGGCCATTGAGACACTGGTCAGCTTGCTGGAACATTCCTGTGTGCAGCCCGGGGCCTCACATCCCTAGAATATCTCAGCATGCCTCTGCTCTGCCCGGGACCCCCTATCCCAGCTTTCGTTGAAATCTTGGATGGTTAAATGGTTAAAGCATTTGTTACACAAGAGTGGGGACCAGATTTCAGAGACCTAGAACCTGGGGAAAGGCTAAGAGAACATGCTGACCTGCTTGTATTCGGGTATTCTGGGGTTGGAAACAGAAGATCCCAGGAGCAAGCTGGCTTCCCTAGCTCTATATCTGTGAGCTCTGAGTTCTTTTGAGAGAGCCTACCTCAGGGAACAAGGCAGAGGACTTCCAACAATCAACTCTGAGCCTCCATACGCCTGTGCACACTTACACACGAATATGCGCCCATACTTAGGCCAACACACACACTTACATGCAAAACAAACAAAAACAACAAAAAATTAGGTGTTGCTTGCCAAGCACTGGAAGTCAGGCATTTACACACAACATCTCCTGAACACTATCCATTGTATTGAGTTTCCATTGCTGTTCTAACAAATGAGGGCTTGAGATGACACTGTTACAATCCTGTCGGTTAGAGCACTGACCTGACCCCACTGGGCTAGAATCAAAAACGCCAGCAGGAACCACACTCGTTTCAGGGGCTTCAATTTAAAACCTACTTCCTGGCTTTGTCTGGCTTCTAACTTGGCCCCTATGCCTTGGCTGGTGGCTCTATCATCAAGAGCAAAGATGTGGCGTCCCCTCCTCTTTCCTATGCCCCATTTCTCTCCCTGACTCACTCGCACTCCTTGTTCATATTAAAGACACCAGCAAATTGTGTAAAATGCCCCACCCCTGATAAACTGATAAATGGCCTTAGTCTTAGGTATTTTTGTTTCGTTTGGTTGGTTGGTTTGGTTTGGTATTGGTTTTTCTCTCTGCCTCTCTGCCTCCCCAGTGCTGGGATTAAAGGCATGCACCACCACTGGTTGAATGGCTTTGATTCTATCTGCAAACTAATGCCAGCTTGCTGTGTAAATCATGGACCTGCGTTTCATGGCAGGGCCTCTGTAGGCTTCTGTGAAGGGTTACTCTTTAGCCCATTACATTAACCATGCCAACCCAGAGAGCCTGTGCTCCTCCTAAAGGGAGCAATGCTATTCACTTACCGTGATGTCACTGGGTACAACGGCAGGCTTGGTGCGACCAGGTGTGCTGGTATTGCGGGTAAATATAGAAAATCAGATTCTTAAGGTGAAACATTCTAATTTTGAAATCACTGTGAAGATAAGAAAAGAAAAAAGAAAGGGGGAGGGAACCCACATCAAACCAACTCAGGGGCTACATCTGATCCTCAGCCACTCAGGTGTATTCTAGGGGCCTCTTTTGTCTCCTCGGCCCGGGTCAGAAGATAAGAAATCACCCAACACATGCCCTGGGGATAAGGCACCATCTGAGCAGCCTGGAGACAAGAGGGGAAATGATCAGCAGCACAGTGGGTACCTGTGTCAATGCCTCAGGGGAAGGCTCTGAGGGAAGAAGGGACCAACCATTTCCCTGAGGGACCAGCCATCACCTGCTGCAGGAAGCAACAGAGCATCAAAGAGGACAGGAACTCAGGTTGAGGTCAAGCTGCAGAAATCCTGCAGAACAAGGCGGCTTCATGCCTCGTGGCTTCAGAATACACGGAGCAGACCCGGATCTAGCAGCAACACACACACTGGATTCTTTTCTTCCCTGAAACCTTTGCTGCCCTACAGCTGGGGGATGGCAGGCATGGGCTCGAGAAGGAAATTTTCCACCCTATTTATTCCTTTTTGTGTTATTTGTGTATGTGCATGTTTGCATCTGTACGTGTGTGTGTGGGGGGGTCAAGGTTGGGGTATCCTTCTTTTTTGTTGCTTTTGTTTTTGTTTTTGTTTTTTCGAGATAGGGTTTCTCTGTGTAGCCCTAGCTGTCCTGGAACTCACTTTGTAGACCAGGCTGGCCTCGAACTCAGAAATCCTCCTGCCTCTGCCTCCCAAGTGCTGGGATTAGGGGTATTATTCTTAACTACCCTCCACCATATCTTTTGAGAAAAGGTCTCTCACTCAACCTGAAGCTCGCTCGTTCTGCTAGACTAGCTGGCTAGCCAAGCCCAGGGAACTTCGTGTCCCCACCTCTGTGGCACTGGGATGATACACATCTGGTTCTTTCTCATGAATTCTGGGGTTTAAACTCAGGTCTTCATACTTGAACGGCTCATACTTTAGCAACTGAGCCATCGCCCCAGCCCCTACTTCAATTCTGCTTAGTTATATTTAGTGCTGGCGATCAAACCCTGGGCCTTAGACAGGATAGGCAAGGGCTGTGCCACTGAGCACACCCCCAGCCCAACCTTTCAATTTTTTTGTTTGGTTTGGTTTATTTATTTGTTTGTTTGTTTGTTTGTTTGTTGTTGGTGGTGGTGGTTTTCTTTTTTGGTTTTTTGAGACAGGGTTTCTCTGTGTAGCCCTGGCTGTCCTGGAACTCACTTTGTAGACCAGGCTGGCCTTGAACTCAGAAATCTGCCTGCCTCTGCCTCCCGAGTGCTGGGATTAAAGTCGTGTGCCACCACGCCTGGCTGTTATTTTTGAGATAGGGTTTCTCTGTGTAGTCCTGGCTGGCCTGGAACTCACTCTGTAGACCAGACTAGCCTAGAACTCAGAGATTTACCTGCCTTTGCCTCCCAAGTGCTGGGATTAAAGGTGTGCACCACCACCTGCCAGCTCTTTTCATATTTTCAAAACTTTGAACCCAACAACATTATCACGTACTTAAACATTCACCGGAATCCTTTTGTTCATTAAAAATATTATTTATGCCTGGCAGTGGTGGCACATGCCTTTAATCCCAGCACTTGGGAGGCAGAAGCAGGCAGCTTTCTGAGTCTGAGGCCAGCCTAGTCTACATAGTTCCAGGACAGCCAGGGCTAGACAGAGAAACCCTGTCTCAAAAAAAAATCCAAGACAACAACAATGACAACTTTAATTAATTAATTAATCATTTATTTGTTTATTTATTTATTTATTTTGAGACAGGGTCTTACTATGGCACTGGCTAGCCTGGAACAAATTATGTAAACCTGGCTGGCTTTGAACTTACAGAGATCTACCTGCCTCTTCCTCTCTAGTGCTGGGATTAAAGGCATGTGACACAACTATATATGACCCCAAAATACTTTAAATGCTATACTTTACATTAGAAATAAAAACAAGGGGCTGGCGAGATGGCTTAGTGGTTAAGAGTGCCGACTGCTCTTCCGAAGGTCCTGAGTTCAAATCCCAGCAACCACATGGTGGCTCACAACCATCCGTAACAAAATGTGATGCTCTCTTCTGGAGTGTCTGAAGACAGCTACAGTGTACTTATAAATAATAAATAAATCTTAAAAAAAAAAAAGAAAGAAAAACAAAGCCGGGCTGTGGTGGTGCACGCCTTTAATCCCAGCACTTGGGAGGCAGAGGCAGGTGGATTTCTGAGTTTGAGGCCAGCCTGGTCTACAGAGTGAGTTCCAGGACAGCCAGGGCTATACAGAGAAACCTTGTCTCGAAAGAAAGAAAGAAAGAAAGAAAGAAAGAAAGAAAGAAAGAAAGAAAGAAAGAAAGAAAGAAAACCAAGATTGATGTTTGGATGATGACTGCTAGCTATCCTTTTATGAAGGTAGGATGTGTGGTCTCTCACTAAAGGGTGGCCTAGAAAGGGGAATCTGCCCATAGACCAATCACCTGTCACCCATAGACCAATCACCTATCATCCATAGACCAATCAATCACCTGTCACCCATAGACCAATCACCTGTCACCTAAACCCATGGCTGCTCTTTCTTCATCCTCATCTTCCAAGACCTAGTGACCCAGCTTCATGCCTCCAGAGATCTGTTCTCCTGCATTCTGACTGGAGAGGAGCTAAGACCCTAGAAGAGTCTGCTGGCTTGCTCCTCCTGGGCTGGAAGTCACTCACTTAACCCTCTCGAGCCAGTTTCCTTATCTGTAATACAGGAGGGGAAGTGCAGCCTACTCCTCAGTGTGGGTATGAAGATTAAGGAGTCAATGTGTATAAAGTGCTAGGAATGGTTCTAAGATCAGGACCCATGAACACTGACTTTGTGTGCTGGTCATTCTTCTGTAGTCAGGCAGGACAAAAACAACCTCAGAGAGAAAGGATCGAATCAGGCTCACAGTTCTAGAGGGACCCAGTCCATCCTGGCAGAGAAGATATGGCCGGATCAAATCCACAGACAGGAAACAGAAAGAGGCAAATTAACATGATAAAATAAAGGGAACAAGCTTCACTTCTTGTCTCCAAATCTTTACAAGCAATCTAAGGGGAGTATTAATGTTGAGGTTTTTTTGTTTTGTTTTGTTTTTTGGTTTTTCGAGACAGGGTTTCTCTGTATAGCCCTGGCTGTCCTGGAACTCACTTTGTAGACCAGGCTGGCCTGAAACTCAGAAATCCCAGTGCTGGGATTAAAAGCATGTGCCACCACACCCGGCTTTTGTTTTGTTTTGTTTTGCTTAGTTAGTTCTCTCTCTCTCTCTCTCTCTCTCTCTCTCTCTCTCTCTCTCTCTCTCTCTTTCTCTCTGTGTGTGTATTTTGTCTGTCTTGTATGTGTCTGTGCACCATGTGTATGCAGTGCCTAAGAAGGCCAGAAGGGGGCGTCAGGTCCCCTGGAACTAAAGTTTTAGATGGTTGTGAACAGCCACATAGGTGCTGGAAATAGAGACTGAATCCTCTGGGAAAGCAGTTGGTGCTCTCAACTGGTGAGCCATCTCTTCAGCCCCTAATATTGGTATTTTATAAACAGGGAAATGAGGTTTGACATAGGTCAGCAAGTTGCTCATTGACGTTGAGTCTGGAAATAGAGACTACTGAGCTTGCAGGGCATAGTCCTGTGGTCCCATTACTCAGGAAGATAAGGAAAGGGAATTCTAGTGAGCTTCTGGCAGCCTGGGCTACATACGGTGAATCGGAGCCCAGCCTGAGCTTCATGAGACACGAGGGGAGGGATGTCAGGGGCAGAAAAAGGGGGAACATGGGGTTTGAATTAGGTTTCAGGACTCTTGACTTGGAGGTGTCCTACCGAAAAAGTAGAATCAGAAGCCAGAGGAGGGTCTGTCGGTTTGGTTTGAAGTTAGACCTCTGCCTTCGTGGTCCCAGGTCCAGGAGGCTCCAGGGTGGGGATCAGGTCAGGGTTCTGGATCGGATTCTAGGCTCAATTTTGGAGCCAAGTTTCTCCCTCCCTTGGGAGAGGAGAGAGCTGGGAAGAGGGTGTCAGAGGAAAGAGCGAGCTTGTTACACGTGACTGGACCAGCTGCTTCCAAAGTGTTCTCACCCGGAGGCTTTCCCGGTAACTCAGAGGACTTCCTGGATCTTCAGCATCTAAGCAACAGGGGTACAACCTGAAAACCTTGCTAGTGCCACATGTGTGGGTTCTATTCTGAGCACCAAACGAACTGGGTGTGGTACCAGACACTTGCAAACCCAGCACGTGGGAGATCAAGGCAGGAGGATCAGAAATTCAAGGAACATGAGACCAGCCAGGGCTATGTGACATCTTGTCTCAAAAAAAAAAAAAAAAAAAAAAAAAAAAAAAAAAAAAAAAGTTTAAATGAGCCGAGCATTAAAGGTGCACACTCAGCAGAGACAGTCTGGTCTAGATTGTGAGTTCCAAGACAACCAAGGCTATGTAGAGATACTCTGCCTCAAAAACAAAACAAAACAAACATGTGGGTTAAAGGGCCCAGAGGACTAGAGGACAAGGATGTAAGATACAATGCAGCTTGTGACAGGGTGACAGGCATTGTCCCCTTTCTGAGATGTAACAAATTATGGCTAAGGTTAAAGGTATAACTGCCAAAAGGAATTGGGAAAATTCTCCTCCCCCTCTTCTTCCTCTTCCTTCTTTTCTTCCTCTTCCTCTTCCTCTTCCTACTCCATTCCCCCCCCCCCCCCCCCCCCCCCCCCCCCCCCCCCCCCCCCCCCCCCCCCCCCCCCCCCCCCCCCCCCCCCCCCCCCCCGCAGAGTCAAGATCTTAGTCAGTCTGGGTGTGACCCTGTCAATAGAGGTGATCCTTCTGCCTCCATCTCCTCTTGGATGATAAGACTGTATTACTATGAATGGCTTTTTCTTTTATTTCCTATGAGTTTTATTGGGCTGTAATTTACATAAGATTCATCTGCTTTAAGTACATGGTAATTTTTTTCGCATCCGCTTTAAGTACACAGTGAATTTTTTGCATATTTACAGAGTGGAGCGACTGTGTCTACATCAGTTTGAGAATATTTCCTCATCCCCCACAAACCCGGTTCCCATTAGGATTCACCACCCCCCAACCCCCCAGCCTCAGACAACCACCAGTCTTCTCTGTGTCTCTCTAGATTTGCCTTTTATGGAATTTCACATAAGTGGAAGCATACATTATGTGACCTTGAGAGTACTGTTTCACTTAACACAGTTTTGGAGGTCCCTCTGTGAGGCTGCATGCTTCAGTAGGTTTTAATGGCTGAATAATATTCCATTGTGTGACTCTATCATACTTGGGTGATGTAGTCATTCATTATGAACATTTGAGTCATTCCTGCTTCTAGGTGGTTATGGATGGAGCTGTGGCCATGAGCGTCCTTACACGTCCTTGGGTGGACATGCTTCTGTTTCTCCAGGTATCCCAAAGCTGGGAGGAGCTTGCTCAGTCACATAGTAAACTTGGGTTGACCTTAAAAACAAACACTGCCAGCCTTTTCTTTTTTTTTTTTTTTTTTTGAGACAGGGTTTCTCTGTACAGCCCTGGCTGTCCTGGAACTCATTTTGTAGACCAGGCTGGCCTCGAACTCAGAAATCCGCCTGCCTCTGCCTCCCGAGTGCTGGGATTAAAGGCGTGCGCCACCACTGCCCGGCTCAGCCTTTTCAAAAAGTGTGTTTGTGTGCACTCACATGCACGAGTTCAAGCGTGCCATGCGTGCAGGAGCTGCAGTCACAGGCAGTTGTGAGCTGTCTCCTCGGGATGCTGGGAACAGAACCCATGTCCTCTGGGAGAGCAGTGAGCACCCGTAGCCCCTGAGCCATTTCTAGCCCCTTGCCAATGTTTTGCTTGTTTTAATATATTCTTTTGAGCAATATGTGTGAGTTTGCTGAGGAAATTAATACAAAGAGCTTAGGATGGCATCTGATTATAGGAGCAGTTTAAAATGGGCAGCTGATACTAATAAGCTTTTCTTTTCTTTTTGATTCTTTATCCCTCTCCCAGGTTTTTTTTTTGTTTGTTTGTTTTGTTTTTTTGTTTTTTTGTTTTTTGAGACAGGGTTTCTCTGTATAGTCCTAGCTGCCTTGGAACTCACTCTGTAGACCAGGCTGGCCTCGAACTCAGAAATCCGCCTGCCTCTGCCTCCCAAGTGCTGGGATTAAAGGTGTGCGCCACCACTGCCTGGCTCTCCCCCAGTTTTAAGTTCTAAACCCAGGAATTCCAACAGGCCTAGGTGAGACTCAGCTCCAGCTCTAGGAAGAGAGGATCCAATAGGAACAACAGAATTAAAGTGCCCAGAGTACAGTTGCATTCCTCCCTGAATAAAGCAGCTCTCTATCTTCCCCTCCCAGCCTCCCCTTCCCTGCCCCTCTCCCTCCTCTCTTCCCTCCTCCCCTGCCCTCTTCTCTGTCCCCCTCTCCCCTCTCCCACTCCACTCCTTCCCTCTCTGCTTCTTTTTTTCCCACTGTTGAGGATTAAATCCAAGGTCCCATGCATGCTAGGCAAGAGCTCTACCACTGAGCTACATCCCCAGCCCAATAAAGTGCAGCCCGTCCAGACAGTCACCCTGACCTGTTGGGACCCCTTTTCTTTATCTGTTCAGATGCCCTTTAGCCTGGCTCCCAAAGTTCTCCAGATGCCCCACCCCCATCTACCTACCCAGTCTTGGCTAGTCTGTTCTCCCCTTGGCCCCGTCCATTCTGTTTCATGAAGTCGCCCTCACACCATCCTATGTCCACCTTCCTTCTCTTTGTGTGTCAAGATACCAGCCATCCTTAAGGCTCAGTGATTCTTAATGTCCACCAGTGTTGTCCTTTCAGTAGCCAGGATCCTAGTTGGCCATTCAGCCCCTGAAACGTGGTTGTTCCAAACTGAGACATGCTCACTATATCTTAATGACTTACTGTGAAAAGTAGTGTAAAAAAATTAGCTTTTATATCAATTATGTTTTGGAATAATAAGCTCAGATAATTATTAAAACCAATTTCATGCTTCCTTAAAGTATTTATCCATTTACCTATTCATTTATTTTTGTGTTCTTGAAACAAGGGTCCCATGTAGCCCAGGCTGACCTTGAACACCTGAATTTTTGATCCTCCTGCCTCTACCTCCCACGTGTTAGGATTACAAGCTTGAGTCACCCTGCCATGATATCCTCTTTAAAGGACAACAAAAATTCCTTGTTAATCTTTGATTTGCTAAGATCAGAACATGGGACCTTCTGCAAGTTCTCTACATTGAAGGACACCCCCCCCCCGGCCTCCTGTATGTTTTTTTAAATGTATCTACTGGGCAATATAAAGTTACATATGTGGCTCACATTTGTGGTTCATATGTGGACTTATGTTTCCTGTGCACTTGTAGAGGTCAGAGGACAACCTTTAGGAATCCTTTCTCTTCCTCCACCGCGTGGGTCCTGGAAAGCCATCTTGCCAGCCATATTTTTTACATTTTAACGTCTGTTGCCTTGAGTGCTTGTATCTGGCACTAGGCTCACCACACTCCCATGGGGTGGATGTTGTGACTATCTTTTCTTTACAGAGAAGGAAATCCAAGGGAGAGGGTGACCTGGCCGAGGTCACAGATTCCAGTTTCAAGCCTAAGCTGCCTGACTCCAAAGCCTATCTTCTCCCTTGCTGCCCAGGTTATTATCCTGGGTGTCTAGCTGGAGTGGACTTGCCCTTTAGATTAGACCAGCTAAGAGTGATAATGAGTCGTGTTAATCAGAGCCCAAACGGAATGCCTGTCTTTCATACAGACAAAATGAGAAAACAGATTAATATAACAACACATTTGCTATCTATGGACTCTTAGGATACGTGTGTAAAATAAAAAGCTGAGGGCCCCCAATCTAAGCAAGCATTCCGTATTACAAGTGTAGAGACGGATGCCCAGGGAGGAGGGTGGCTTTACCAAGGGCTCTGCTACGCTGGCAGTCCTGGGAGTTCCGTTTGCAGAATTCCGGGCTGCGATTCCTTGGGGACATCAATCTTTACTGGAAATGTTTCTGCCCTCAACCACCTAGAAGCCCCTGTCTTGAGCCAGTCTCCTTCCTTTCCTAAGGACTAGAGTGAGGAAGGGCACAACCCACTTCCCACCAGACCAGGGTCCCAAAGCCACCATCCCGTACTGGGCCAGGAATTCCTTTCCGAGACTTAAAGACAGCCAGAGATAAAGCCTTGGAGGTCTCCAAGGGCCCTCTGCTCCGTTTCTCTCTCGACTTAGCGGACTCAGTCTCCCTAAGTGTCTTTCCCGAGGTTGTCCTAGCCTTCCCAGCTCTGTCACGATCTGCTCTCACTCATGGTGAGGAGGTGTTGAAACAACCACCCACCTCCCTCAGTGCCCTCTTCCCAGTCCTGGCCAATGAAGCAGGAGAAACCGCAACAGAGACACGCTGAATCCATCAAAACCCCGAACCCAGGAAACCACAGGCAGAGGCTGAGAAGGCGCCACTGAAATAGAGGCGCGGAAACAAAGGCTCAGAAAGAATGTCCGGGACAAAGAGGGAAGGAAAACAAAAATGGATGTACAGACTCGGGAAAAGGCCTAGGGAGAGCGATGAATTGGGGCCAGAAATGAGGGAATCTAGAGATGAGAGAACCAGAAGAGAGAGTAGAAGGGAAGATGGAAAAGTCAGAGTTTGAGAAAAGGGGCGGACGACGGAGACAGCGCTGGCAGGAGACCCAGGCGCGCGGGGCCGGGCGCGGGTCCCAGGTCCCCGGGGGCGGACCCTGCTGGCGGCGCCTGGCCCCGCTGTGGCCGTCGGAGCAGCCACATTCCTCCGGGTTTCCCACACATTCGCCATCAAAGCGTCCCCAAAGCCCCAGCTTTTCCCGCGCCCCTCCCCCGCCACTGGCTGGAGAAGCTATTTTTCACCCCCTCCTGGTCTTTAATCTGTTGTGGGAAAAGAAAGCGGCTTTTGTTGAACGAGGGGCTGCGCGGGGGGCGGGGAGGAGGCGCGGGCGATTGTGTGTCCCGCAGCTGCGCGCCAACGCTGGGGTGGGGGCTGCCGGGGTGCAGGCCGGCCGAGCTAGGGTGCCGGGAAAGGTGGGCCAGGGCGGCAGGGACAGCCTGGTCGCAAGGTACAGGCCAAGTTGGGGCTGCCCATGAAGGTGTGCTAGGGCAATACGTTGTAGGAACAGCCAGGGTGCGGTGTGCGCTCAGGGAGGGTGGCAGTGGGGAGGGGATGGAGGAAAAGGCTACCAGAGTGCCATTGGCCAAGAGACTGCAAGAAGACGACTCACATTGGGCTGGGCACATAGAAGTCTGCCCAGGCTGGGGCTGCAGCCCTTGCAGAGGGTTGGGCGCCATTAATTTGTTTGATTTTTTTGGTGCACAGGGTCGCTTGTGCGCTGGATAAGCATTCCGCCCTCACCCAGCATCTTGCATCTAATCCGGCTTGCGTGCAATCCTCACCTGTAGCCCAGACACACAACTAACACTCAGGAGGTCTCACACCAGAGAATGCTTGACCCTAAACGTTCTGTGAGGCTTCAAAGGGGGCTTCCTTTAGAATTCCATGCCCACAGCGTAACTTCCCCAACCCTCACCGTTTGGACTCCGACAGACAGCTGTGCGGTTCCCTCACCTCTTGGAGCCTCAGTCAACGTGAGGATCGATCCATGCTCATCTGTGTGAACTGTCTGCTCAGTTAGGTTTAGAGGGACATGGCCTATAGTCAGAGCACTTACAAGGCTGGGGCAGGAGGAGGGAAAACTTAAGGATAGCCTGGGCTACATAGCAAGACTCTGTCTCATAAAACACA
>LR754595.1:20947-44876 GCA_902729485.2 Mus minutoides | reverse complement strand
ACAGATTCAATGCAATCCCCATCAAAATTCCAAGTCAATTCTTCAAGGATCTAGAAAAGACAATTAGCAAGTTCATCTGGAATAACAAAAAACCTAGACTAGCGAAATCTCTTCTCAACAATAAAAGAACCTCTGGTGGAATCACCATGCCTGACCTCAAGCTGTACTACAGAGCAATAGTAACAAAAACTGCATGGTAGTGGTACAGCAACAGACAGGTAGATCAATGGAATAGGATCGAAGACCCAGAAATGAATCCACACACATATGGTCACCTGATCTTTGACAAGGGAGCTAAAACTATCCAGTGGAAAAAAGACAGCCTTTTCAACAAATGGTGCTGGCACAACTGGCAGCTATCATGTAGAAGACTGGGGATTGATCCATTTTTTTGGCTTTTAAAATATATTTTATATTAATCTTTGAGAATTTCAAAGATGTATATAATTTAGTTTGACCAGGTTCTTGATTAAATTTAATTGTCTGTGCTTTGGAGAGCCATTGATACTTTATCTCAGAATAACAAAGCCTCAAACACATTGCTCTCTTAACTAAACTTCTTGGAATTCATCTTAATTTTGAAACTGAATATGCAAAGATAAGTATGTTCAAACTGTAGAAACACTATGGTTTGTATAAGATATAGCAAACAGTGGGAAGAAAAAATATACATTAAAGTGGGTTATTTGGGTAAATTATGCAAAATACATATTTGTTTTATAAAAATAAAAATTTAATGCAGCTTCTTTTTGATCCTATAATCACTGTCTATGTACCTCATAAAATCTGTCAAATAATATCTAAAAGCAAGGTAAGGCTCAAGGACATTATCCATAATAAATAGGAAAATATACATTTGTATATATTCATGAATTATTTTTGTACGAATGAGAAGCTTGAGTTGGAATAAAGATTCTTTTACAATCTGTGCTTTCGTATAGTTTCAGTTTGCCTAGCTAACTACATATAGATGATTTTTACTTATTAATCAAATGATTTAAGCAGTGGTACATTTAAACACTAAAACAATCATGAACTTATTTCCACTTGGCATCAGGTGGCTTGCTTTTCCTGTGTGTGTCTTTTCCAGCAGGTTCTCCACAGCATTCCTGTTAGAATGCTATTCAGACTTGTTGGCTCTTCTCAGATCTATGTTTCAAATCACCATTATTATTTACCTACTTTTCCTTATGTATTTTGAGGATTATTTTAATACTTATTTTTAAAATGGCATTTCTAAAAAATGATTATATATTTTCATGTGCCATAATGAGAGCACACACATAATAAGATTTTTTTTCTTTCCTCTTCTTTGTGTGGCAGCTACTTAGACTTTTTCCTGTGTATTTTATGCAATCCCTTTATCATTGAACTATATCTCTCTTTCATAAGGCAGATGGCTAAGAAATAAGATAATTATTATTTATTATTCTTTTATTTTATTATAGCTTTAATGAATTCTAAAGAAAAAGTAGACACATTTTTATTTATTCACCACAATGATGCAAATTGGCTTCGAATTAAATCAACATTTCATGAGTCTTTAACTGCACACATTAGAAAAGATATGGTTTTACTTCTATTTGAAATTTATAGCAGCAATATTAGCCCAATATTAACATCTTTTTAAAATTGAGGTGTCAGAGTAGTTTCTCTTTATCTAGAAAATAAAGCCACACAATTTGTTTATTTTTTCCTTGTGTTATGTATTTGTAGAGTTGAAGATGACACCCGGAGCCTTACACATACTGGAGCTATATTGTCAGTACATTGACATGTGTATCTCAACTGTAATGATTGTGACTGCATAGGGTTTAAATAAAATCATTTCTGTATGATGGGAATTTTAGTTATGCATTTATCTCAAGCCTAAACTGCCTTTAATTTAGATTAGGCTCAGAAAACCACATCATACTTACTGCACCTACACAATGTATTTTTCAAATTTATCTTTAATGAAGTACTGAATGACCTGTAACAGGAAAAAAAGGTGTCTTAGCTCTCAAAAGCTCTATAAAAAGGAAAACTTTTTTTATTACTGAAGTAATATGGATCCAAAGTTGAGTCAGAAGTGAATTCCATGTGGGCAGAATAGTCTCTGTTTCTATTCTTAGCTTAATGGCTTACTGCTAGCCCAGTCATAGCCAAGACCTGGCAGTTTAGGGATCCACAACAGAAGACACTTCTTTTCTGATGTTTTTGGAGAGGAAATAGTCTTCATTCCAGAAAATGTCAGAGTACTTAAAAAGAAAATAAAACAAAAACATGAAAAGATTTTCAAATATGGCTGATAAGATAAAATCAGTAAATTTAATTTGTCTTCTTTTCTGCCTTGATTTTAGTACACGTCTGTGCCTCAGATCGAAACTTCTTTTTGTCAAATCTTCTAAAAAGTCCACCCTTCTTATCATCTCTATACATCCCAATTTAGAGACTAGTCACAAGGACTAAAGATTTATGGATTAATTTTAATTCATTTAAGAAAAGCAATATGCTCCGCAGGCACTTTTATAGTATTCATCACTCATAGGATCTATCTGTTCATAAAACATTTTGAATCCATGTTATATTGAGCTAATACTATATGAACAATGATTATATAGCATTTAGATGCAGTCTGTGATTTTATAGAGCTTATGTTCCTCAGGGAGAAATGACAACTAAATTGTTACAGAGATAGATACACACATCAATAAACTGTGCAGACCCTTTTCTATGAGAAGAGAATTCAGACTGTCAGTCAAGGTATGACACATCTGTAAACTGAGACCTAAAGATGAGCTGGAGATAGGCACAAAAAGGACACATTTGTGTAGATCTCATGGAAAACAAAAGTAAAAAAAGGACAGAACTTAGCTTCCAGTGAACTTGAAAGGCCAGAAACTGTTGGGACTTAAATACAGAGGGAGGCAAGATTGAACCATTGAGAATCTGGAGGGTTAGGTTAGGGATCTTATAATGTACCCCAAGTTATCCAGGGTGCGGATGGTTAGATTAGAGTACAATATCACAATCCTCTGTTAAAAAATGCAGTTTGCTTTCAATGCGAACCATAAATTGGGTATGAATAGAGATAGAAGCTGAGGTTTAATTAGGAATGGAAAGTAATAGCATAAGTGAAGGATCATACTGATACTATCCTCATGAGACAGGGCATCTCAATTTCTGTGTCTCACACATAGGTGTTTAATAAAACAATTACAGAATAAAGTTTTCTGACTTGAAATTCATTGAACCCTTTCCATTAACTCTTTAAGAACCCTAAATATTCAAAATCCTGTAATTTTCATAGATTATCTACTAAAACCCATAATTGTATCAACCTAAGAAATCTGGAAGGTTACTACAAACATTTATTACCATGGACTTTAAACTCTGAGTTCAAAAAGTTGTTCTCTGCTATACAACCATTTTTTTAAAGGTTTAATTTTCTTTTATATGAATTGCTGTTTGCCTGTGTGTAAGTCTTTGTGAAGATCTTGGGTCCCTTCAAACTAAAGTTACAGACAGTTTTGAGCTGTCACATGGGTGCTGGGAATTGAAACTTGGTCATTTGGAAGAGCAAGCCAGTGCTGAGCCACTTTTTAAGCCCTTACAATCTTTATTATATGTAATGGTTAGTTTTATGTCAACTTTGTACAAACCAGAATCATTTGTTAAGAGGGAATCTCAATTGCAAAAATACTCCTAAAAGACTGACCTGTGAGGAAGCCTGTAGCACATTTTTTTTGACAGATAATTAATGTGGGTTCATCCAGCTCACTGTGGATGGTGCTGGATAATATAAAAGATATTGATGAACAAGCTTTAGGAAGCTAGTCAGAAAGCAGAATGCTTCAGTTCCTGCCTTCTGGTTCCCACTTCCAGCTTCTTCCCTGTGTACCTAAATAACAGACTACAAACAGTAAATTGAACTCCCCAAGATACTTTTCATCATGGTGTTTTATCAGTGATAGAACCCTGTATAAGACATTATCTGAAAACTTCCTTTCTTTAAATTTTACTACATTTTTCAGCATGGACATAAATCATTGTTTTAGACAAAATATATAAAGAATAAGTACAATGTGCTAGTATCCTATGAAGCAGTTCCTAAACCTCTGGTTATATTGTCAATTAAGTATTTAATAGAGCTGCTGAATCTTACTGATAATAGTCACCATTCATAAACAATTTATAAGGTTTATAAGGTTTGGCATATGTTAATTGTTTATGGTAAAGTAAAAGACATAGAAATTAATTTTGGTGGAGGATAATTTGTATTGCTCATTATTTAAAAGGAAACTTGAAATAATTTTCGAAATGAGAATAACTTCTGAACTGAGAGTGATGGAGTGCTTTCCTGACATGTTCAAGGTTTTATATTTATGGGTTTATATTTATATAAAGAAAGAGAAAAATGAAAAAGAAAGAAATCCCTTTAGGCATCTTAAATAGTAATGATAGAATTGGCAAAAAAATACAAAACAAAACAGCTATTATGATCATAGCCATGCCATTATTATATAATAACTTATTATCTGAATTACTAATAACACCTGCTCTTAGAGTTATTTTGGTCCTGTTGAACAAACACAGGTTTCTAGGGAAAAACAAGTAGAGAGTGTAGCTGCTGGTGAGCCTGGTCTGCAGAGAGGACTATATCAGAAGTGTTGATTACTTGGAAGTACAATATTACTCTGTGTAAGTCTCTCCCTGAAAAGGGCATGTGTCAAAGCCCCGAGGAAGGAATGGCTACAAATAATGCTTATTTATGGCTTTCAGAAAGATGCCTTTGGTTTGAGAGAATATTGTTTAAAGGAAATTTTAAGGAAGCAAAGAATCTCCCTCTGCTGTCCTCTCCTATCTGAATCTCATTAATTAAAAACAGAGTCTGCTCCTGGTAGCCATCTTTTAATGCTTGTTCTGTATCCCAGGAGCCAAAGCTTTGAGCAAGTTCTGCTTGCAATAGCTGTTGTAGTTAGGCCATGCACACCGATAAATTATTAGGTACAGTTTTGAATTATTTGTTCCTTTGAGAAGTCATTAGTTCTCCCTTCTACAGTGTTTATATGTGAGAACAAATGGAGCAGGGTTAATTATAATGTTTTGAGCAATAATAAACGGTTGTTGAAACCAGTCCTTCTGTTTGTTATTCTAACACAAAGTACTATATTTTTCTGGCAAAAGGATGGTAAGTAATTAATAAAACAAATGCAGATAGTGTAAGAAAAGCAGTGGGAACTGCTGTTCATTCAGAAACAGCCTCTGAATTTTAAATCCTGTTTCTTCATGAATATTAAAAATTTTGGGAGCAGACATCTTACTTTTATTACCCAAAATGCAAATTATTAAAGTAGCTATTGTATAGGACTAGGTTATATGTTTTTCAGTGTTAGTTTACTCTTTATATTTTCTCTTCATCTGTGAGCTTCATGATTAGAAATCCCCCTTTTCCATATCTAGATAAGAATTATTTTGAAATACACATGGAAAATAAATGTCATCCTCTTTAAAGATAAGCTTAGTCATTAGAGTATGACAGAAGCAGTTTAATAACTATGTGAACAATAAAAATATCAATATCAGTTTACTAAATTAATTAATATTAGTTCAACTAATATGAATTAAATAAGCCCCAAAAGGTTCCCTTGGATATTGTTCTAGATAGTTTTGTGTCAACTTGACATAGGCTGGAGTTATCACAGAGAAAGGAGCTTCAGTTGGAGAAATGCCTTGACAAGATCCAGCTGTAAGGCATTTTCTCAATTATTGATCAAGGGGGAAAGGCCCCTTGTGGGTGGGACCATCTCTGGGCTGGTAGTCTTAGGTTCTATGGGAGAGCAGGCTGAGCAAGCCAGGGAANTGTGTGTGTGTGTGTGTGTGTGTGTGTGTGTGTTCAGTTGTCTTCTGATCAGTAGTGAGGTTATTTTTGTAAAATACATCATCTACTGGTTATGAATGGAAAGGTCATCTTGTTCCCTAGAGTTCTTTACCCTATCAGATAAATAAAAATTAGATGTCAAGAATAGTCAGGAATGAAGACACTCAGGAATATATATGTACGTTATTAGTCACTCATCTATTATGTATGAACTAAAAACACATTTTCAAAATAATACAACTGAAGGTAATAGAGGAATTTAAATAAGAAATTCCAAGTGTTTGATGATAGAAATTAATCTAGTACAGTTACATATTTTGGAGCTAATTCTGACATCAAAAATTAATATTTTTAAAGTAAATTTTGAAAATATAACTATCTCCTTTTGCTTTTGTGGGGTGAATTTAAACATGTCATTCTCTGAAGCCTTCTTACCAGGAGACTCAAATTAGTGTAAAGCTGTATCTTCTGTACACTCTATTGACATTTTCATCCACTTTGAAGGTAGTAAATTTCAGACATTTCTTTCTCACTGTTCTTGAGTCTGGGCAATATATCATTAAAGCATCACTGGGTTATGTGCCTGGAGAGGCCAGCTTTCTGATTCACAGATGGTTTGTTATTGTTGTGATCTCACATGAAAGAAGGTCAAGTGTCATGAGAGCTGCAATCCCATTCTCAGGCAGGTTGCCATCACAGCCTTGATGTCTACATCTTCCAATACAAGGTCCTGTGGGCCAGGAGGTCAATATATAAACAAGGAAGGGGCCTCACAACAAACGTCTGGTGTTTCCATTGGAATCACATAATCTGTCCATTCAGATGGTTGCAACCAAGGCTGTAAAGCAAGAGCTCCTACAGCAGGCCTGAGCACTTGTCAGATTCTACTGTGTTCAGGGGAGATGTTTATTAAGAAATAACAGAGAAAGCAATGGAATGGGACAAGCCTGTCTTCATCCCTCAGTGGGCTTCAGTCTCTCAATTGCCCTGACTGCTTTTTACAGTTTTGTTTCTGTCTTAATTGAGAATGGGTTGCATGGCAACACTGCACTCTCTGCAAGGTTTTGCCACTACATTGGCTTTTAAATACATCATGACTGAGTTCTAAAAAGAGTGCAGAACAAATCATTTTGTCTTGGTTTGGTATTTGTCTTTGGGCCTTGCACAGGGATTCTAATACTCACCTCTAAGCCTTGCTAAGCTCTCCTTTCAGCACATGTTAATCTTCACCTTTAGCTCAATTTGTAAGCCCGAAAGCCAAGCCAAGGAAATGATAGAGTACTTGTAGCCATGTGTATTTGAGTGTTTGTGTGTTTGAGAATGTTTGTCTAGGTTTGGTTTTTATAGGCATCATAAATCATGACTGGGGCTGTAAATTAACAAAAATAATTTAGTAGTTAGAGAACAGAATGTTATACACACTATGTACCATATTTATTCAGAATTTAAGAAAAACACTGTGTTCATCTAGATGACCTTTTGGATTCCATTTAAAACTATGCACCGTCTGCTTTGACTAGCTCATTTCTTATGCTTAATAACTACCAGGGTTTTTTTTTTTTTTTTTTTTTTTTTTTTTTTTTTTTTTTTTTTTTTTTCTTTTTTCTTTTTTCTTCTTCTCCTTTCTCCAGAAGCATTTTCTTGAGCCTTCAGGGTTTGTTATCTGACTTGTAATAATGATGTTTGTCTGTATACCATTCTCTAACAAAGTAAACTAGTACTGGTCCCATTGAAATATGCAATGCTTACAGGGGGAGTGTGTGTTTATTTTTAAATTTAATGACTTTTCTAATGAGGCAGTCCACCAACATTAGGTTCCTTGTACTTTAAAAATGGGTTAGAATTCTGTGGTCAGCAGTAAAATACTCATGTTGGCATGCACACTTTCCTTATACCAGACATTGTCTGAAGTTCTAAAGGAAGAAGCATAAGAGCCATAAAGTTGCCAGCGTGCTGTGCACAGAACAACAAGCACAGAGGAACTGAAAGGTACTGAACATGCGCTTTGAAGGTGAAGCGACAGAGGGAGGAGGGCTCAGCATGTTCTGTAATGTGTTGAGATGCCTTTTTGGAGAGAATGCTGACTGAATTCGATTGCAATTGTAAATTACAATTGTGAAACCCAGAAGATTTGGAAGATTTTGTTAAGTGAGCAAGAGGCTAAGTCATTTTAAGTTTAGAAATAGACACAAATAGAAGCCCAGGATGCTATGTAGACAGACTCCTGAAAAAAGAGACACCTATGGAGGTGGTAGTGATATGTGAATCAACAGGGCTACAAAAAGCTCATCCATCAGTGTTATTGTATATGTTGTGAGGGCTTTTAAACAAAATGGATGTGGTGAAATTTGCTGGGCAGATGTTGACAAAACAAATGATGGCTTTTAAGAGACCAGCCAGAAGGGTACTTTTAAAAGAGGAAGGTAGTATCAGTAAGTTTGGAAAGACAGAACCATTAGGTGATTCAGGGCTTAACTAACAAACTATATTGGTGGGTCAATGCAGGAAGTAGAACAGAAAGAACAATACGGATTTTTTTTTTCTGAATGGCTGAAAGTGGGCATTGCTAAACATGGAGACCACTGAACTAGAGAGGAAAGAAGTCATCAGTATGAGAAAAGGCATAAGCAGACCAATGAGAGAGGCAGGATCCCGGCTGAGACAGAAAGGATATTTTCTCACCTCCAGTTGGACTTTGGTTTCTTTGACTTACCCTTCCCCACCCTTTAGGATTGCTGACACATTCCAGTAATATCTCCAGCAAATAACCTTTTCTCCCTTTTTTTATTTTGCTTAAACTAGCTAGAGTCCTTTGTTTTGGAGTTAAAATTGCTCTAAATTATACTTGAATTGAGACATTGACTCTGAAAAAAATATTCATATAACAGTGACAAAAAGTGAACATTGATTGAGGTTTTGTCAACTAAGGTTTGGCAGCTGAAGGCCAAGGAGTGGAAGAAAATGTCCTGAAAAAGCAAGTGAAGTGATAGGTAAATAGATATGTAGGCAAGATTTAGTAATATAAACACAAAAGTGAAATGTTTTTACCTAAGAGGAGAAGGGTGGAATAAGTTGACAATGGCCAAAGTGGAAAAAGGAATTTCAAGTATGGGGTGTGGATAAGTACTTAATATTGTTAAAGGTTCACCAGCATTGGGGCTATTCAAAAGCTCTTGACTTAGGCAAATAAATGAAGACTGTGCACTTTGCTTAGGTGTAAAGGGTTTCTGCAAAGAGAGGAGAATGTTGCCTAAAGTCAGGGATAAATAATGAATGAGAGAAGCCTGCCCTTACCAAGTGTGTTAAGAGATGGAAAGGAGACAGTAATCAGAAAAAGTTGCTTCATTAGTATGACAGGCATTTTATCCTACTTGATGTGACATGGGAGACAAAGCTGTGTGGTAAAGTAGACACAGTGCCTCCCTGTAGTTTACAGTCTAGTGAGTGGGGGAGGCTTATAAGGGAATCTTCTAAGACATACAACTAAAAAAAAATAAAAACACGAGTACTCTACCGTCATTTTGGCTTTATAATGGCATATCAATGTTTATATGCCTAGATATACATGTTTATAAACACACACACATGCACACACACACACACACACACACACACACACACAACATATAGTCTAAGATGAATTTTGTATTTCAAAGGCAAATAAATTGTTTATAACTTCTTTTCTCACCAACTTCCCATACAATTCCAATCCACAACCAGGCTGATCTGCAGAGAAACCAATAGCTTACGATAGGAATTAGTTCCTTCTCTTCTATGAGAAATGAGTAATATGAGGAAGGAACAGCCTTAAGTACCACTACCTGGAGAGTGTCGCACTGAGGCCTATTGAAGCAGAGAGCAGCGTCCACAGGAATCATACCATAAATATTAGTTCACTCTTTTTACTTTCTTAATAACAATAAAAAATTATAGGTATGCTTTCTCTTCACTATAGAACTTTTATTTCTAAGTATTAATATAATGCTCTTTACAAATGAGAAATTTTAGTGTTTTTAATGGCACATTCCTAAGTGTCTTCTTTTTCCAACACTGGGAAGCTAAGATTAAAATTCTACAGTTGAGAGGCTCCTGTTTATGAATTACTCATATTATATTTACAGATATTGAAAAGGACTGCTATGAATTACCACTTTATTGCCTAGCTAGTGTTTCTACATTTAGTAACACTAAAAGTTAATAGTGTCCAAAGACCACTGAAACACTGATATAATTTCTCTAATGTTAGTGTGAGGTAAATATATATATATTTTTAAAAAGTTGTTACTAGATCTTTTGAGAATTTCACACAATGTATTTTGATTATATTCATGCCATGCCCTAACTCCTCCAAGATCAATCCACCCACTCTTAGCTTCCTATCCACCCAACACTGAGTTTTCTTTATGAAAAAAAAAATCTATTTTTTGTCTAAATAATCTTGTGAGTAGTGCCTGCCCTGGAGTGTGGTCAATCCAACACAGGTCACATTATTTAAGAAAACTGACTCTCTTAAGTGACCCCAAAAATTCAACTAGAGAACTCCTAAACCTGATTTAAAAAAAGAAAAGAGAAAAAAAAAAGAAAAAAACTTCAGCAAAGTATCTGGATATAAAATTAACTCAAACAAATCAATGGCCTTTCTCTACACAAAGGATAAACAGGTTGAGAAAGAAATTAGGGAAACAACACCCTTCACAATAGTCACAAGTAATAAAAAGTACCTTGGTGTGACTATAACTAAGGAAGGGAATGATCTGTATGATAGGAACTTCAAGTCTCTGAAGAAAGAAATTGAAGATCTCAGAAGATGAAAAGATCTCCCATGCTCATGGATTGGTAGGATTAATACAGTAAAAAATGGCCATCTTGTTGAAAGCAATCTATAGATTCAATGCAATCCCCATCAAAATTCCAACTCAATTCTTCACAGAGTTAGAAAGGGCAATTTTCAAATTCATCTGGAATAACAAAACACCTAGAATATTGAAAATTATTCTCAACAATAAAAGAACTTCTGTTGGAATCACCATCCTGGACCTCAAACTGTACTACAGAGCAATCGTAATAAAAACTGCATGGTACTGGTACAGTGACAGACAAGTAGATCAATGGAATAGAATTGAAGACTCAGAACTAAACCCACACACCTATGGTCACTTGATCTTTGACAAAGGAGCTAAAACCATCCAGTGGAAAAAAAGACAGAATTTTCAACAAATGGTGCTGGCTCAACTGGCAGTTAGCATATAGAAAAATGCAAATCGATCCATTCTTACCTCCTAGGACAAAGCTGAAATCCAAGTAGATCAAGGACCTACACATAAAACCAGAGACACTGAAACTTATAGAGAGAATGTGGGGAAGAGCCTCAAACATATGGTCACAGGGGGAAAATTCCTGAACAATGGCTTGCATTGTAAGATCAAGAATCAACAAATGGGACCTCATAAAATTGCAAAGCAGGGTCCCCCAATTAATGCAAAGGACACTGTCAATAAGACAAAAAGGCAACCAACATATTGGGAAAATATATTTGATCATGTTCTTCCCCTCCATCAAGTGCTTCCAGATCCTCTCCCCATTCACACCCATTCAACTTTAAATTTTCTCAAAGCACAAGAAAAAAACCAACACAACATCAACTCCTCCAACCTAGAAAACAAAGCAAACCATCTAGAAAGAAAAAACAAAACAAAATAAAATACTGAACCATAACTAAATAAAAGCACAAATAAAAATCTGTGGAATCAATTTCATGTTTGCCAACTACTCCTGAGCAAGAAGCCTACCATGGAGTGGTTAATATAGCCAATGTCATTCCATTGAAGAAAACTGATTTTTCTTCTGCCAGCAGGTATAAATGACAGTTCAGTTGTTAGTTTTCATCCTAGTGGTTAGGTTTCATTCATTCATTCATTCATTCATTCATTTTTCATTCAAAAAATACAACAAAGTAAACTACAATAAGAAAAATTATCACATCTGAGCTGGACAAGATGAATCAACAGAAGAAAGGGAGCCCAAGAGAGGGCACAAATCAGAGGCATAGTCATTCACATAATAAGGAATCCCATAAAAACACTAAACTGGAAGACATAATGTAGATGCAGAAGATTTTGTACAGGCCTTGTGCATGATGTTTTAGTCTTTGAATTCATATGAGTTTTGCTCATGTTGACTTAGAGGACCTTGTTTTCTTGTTCTCCTCTGTCTCCTTGGCTCTTATCCTCTTTCTGCCTCCTCTTCTGTCCTTTCCCTGAGCTTAGAGGGGATTGATTGATGGAGGTATCCCATGTAGAGCTGAGTGTTTCAAAATCTCTCACTAATCATGATGTCTCAATATTATAATTAAAAACAGTATTGCTGATATTTTTAGTATGTTTATAACAGCTATATCAAACAGGAAAATTCCAGACCACTTTATAGAAGATCACAGAGGTAGAAAATCAAAAGATTAAATGCTCATTTAGTATGTGAAATGGATATATAAAACTGTGGGATGATACTATATTTAATGTGCAAAATACACTAAAAGACTGAAAAGGTGTATGTGCAGTGTATGTACACTACCTTAATTTGGATTCTAGAGTTGTGATAAATATTGTGACCAAAAGGAACTTAGAGATGAAAGGGCTCGTTTCATGTTATACTTTCCTATTCCTGTACATCTTCAAAGGAAGTCAGAACAGAAACTCAAAGCAGGAAGCTGGAGATAGGAACTGGAGCTGAGGCCATAGAAGCTGGAGATAGGAACTGGAGCTGAGGCCATAGAAGAATGCTGCTTATTGGTTTGCTCCCCATGACTTGCTCAACCTGCTTTCTTATAGAACCACCTTCCCTGAGCTTGCTCTACCATTTAGTGGGATGGACTCTTTCATGTCAATCATAATTCATGAAAACACTTCACAGACTTGCCTGTGGAAAATCTGGTGGATGCATTTTCGCAATTGAAGGTCCCTCTTCTGAGATGTCTCTAACTTGTGTCAAGTTGATAGAAATAAACAACCAGGAAGCACACACATACACATGCCTATACACACACTGGAGATTCAGTTTTTCAAACACACATGCATGTGCATACATGTGCATGCACACACACACACACACACACACACACACAAACACACACACACACACACAAATATTTCTCTTGAGTATATAACCAATAGAAAGTAGTATATTTGTAGCCTGACTATGAAATGGCATCCAAAATCCCAAATTGTAAAACGTCAACTTAAAAAACAGAATCTAGACTATATTCTTTTTCAGTAAAGAATTTTGTTTATTATCTGCTTACTAAAAAGCCTATCCATCTCTTAAATTCTAGCTCAAATATTTTCCACTTAGTTTTCATGGCTCTGTTACAATGGTCATCACATTTCCATCTATTTATTGAGTACTTTGTGTTTCCTCATGCCTCACTAGCAATGGGTACAAATGGGGCTGCAGCAAGATAATGAACAAAATTGCTTCAGTGTTGTATCAGCCTGATCAAAAACTAACTTAGTTCTCTGAGAACCACCCTACAAACCTACCCCTCATAAATATCCCATGTGTAAACAGGCAAGTTCCACAGAGGTACCACAACCAGCCACCAGGATGACACTAGAGCTGCCATTTGTACCATCTGTTAAGCACCATAGTATCTGCTGCTGTTCTGATAGGAAGAACAATAAGTGAGATGTACCAAACAGAATTTCTACAAAACTATGCCAAACAGAAGGATGAATTCGTGTTTCTACCATCCTTTGAGTCACTGCTAATAACAATAACAATAACATTTCTCTTAGCAAACTTATAATTCTAGACTATAAAATGTTTGTTTCTATAAATGTTACTTTTCATTAAAATTAAATCTTGTTACATGGATATGAGTCACCTCCTAAAAGGCTCATATGTTAAAAATGTGATTGCCAGCTGATGTAACTTGGGAAGGAATTGGTTTACAATTGATTAATCCATTGCTAGATTCATAATTAAATGGACCATTAGGGCCTGGTGAAACTGTGACAGGTGGTGCATGATTAGAGAAAGTAGGTCAATGGGGGCATTGGGCTATATCTTTGTCTGTCTCTTCTTGGCCACCATGTAGTTAAAAAAAACTTGCTGTACTATGACTCCCCTTCTCACAATCATTTCTAACACTCTAGGTTCTCACTGACAATTGACCAGTTTCTGAAATGATGAAACTAAATATTTTCTCAATTGTCATCTCACTAACATACCTCTGTATGAATCTTCATTCTCCAATCTTCCCAGTCTTGACTGGTAATACTCCTTCAATCTCTTCTTTTCAAGCTAAACACAATCATGTAACTTTATATACCAATGCACACACATAAATTTTCCATTACTGTAACAAAATACCTAAGATAATCTAGTTAAAAAGTAGAAAGGTTTGTTTTGTCTCACAGATTCCTGAATTGTTGTTTTTGAATTGATTTCAAGTCTTTAGCAGTGAGACTTCATAGCAGGACAAAGTCATTCATCTCATGGCAAAAAAACAAAAAACAAAAAACAAAAAAACAAAAAACAAAAAAAAAATAATGAAATAAAGAGGAAGCAGATGTTAGTGATGTCATAATTCCTTTAAAGAACTTGCCTCCAACAACAAGATTACTTCCTTTCTGTTCCTTCTCTAAGAGTTTTCAATATTTGTCATCAGTCACATGTAGAGGGATAAGGTTTAAAAGAAAAGTCCTTTGGGAGACAGTCTATATACAAACTGTGACACATGCTCAGACATGTGTCTGATTATGTCTGACTACCCATTGGCTGAAGATACTTTGCAACTTTTTACCATCAGATGTTTATATGTCCTTGAGCACATAAACCAAGGTTCACTTTCTTTCTTAATTGAGTTGGGAATTAAAAATCTACATATTTAAGCCAACAAATACATCAACTCCTTAATTCAAATAGACCAACTAAATATGCAAGTTGTAGTACACTATGAAATAATCCAATACCATTATGATGACCAGCAGTAGTTATATGACTTTTGTAAAAGAAACAAAATACTTAATCACTAACAAATAACAAAAACTATGAGATATGTGTTTGTATGAAACCACCTTCTCACTTTATGACTTTCTGATATAGTTGAAAAACCAAACTCAACATCTCAAATGTTTTATGATAGGTTCTGAGAACAACAAACTCATTTTCACCTACTGCTAGAGATAATATATATTATACTTGAAATCAAATAAATGTGTTTTCTCTTCTGGGATGCTTTGATTGGAAATTGAAATGTTTCTTCCAGATGCTCATATATTTAAGGGTTGGTCCTCAGGTGGTGGCACTATTTTGAAAGTTGGTAGAAATTTTAGAAGACACAGCTTGGATGGTTGAAGCAGGCCACTAAGGATGAATCTTTGGGACAATATCTTGCTCTAGCTCCCCAGTGTCCCTCTTTGATTCTTGTTAGTCATGTAGTGAGCAGCCTACACCTCTAAAATATTGTGCCACCATGCTACTCTTACTCTTAATAATAGTCTGAACCCATAGAATCCATGGGCCAAAAGAAATGTTCATTCCCTTTCAGTTTTTGTTTTGTTTTGTTTTGTTTTGTTTTTCAAGTATCTGATTATAGTGACATAGACTCGACTAAATGGGGGGAGGGTAGGAGGAGGAAGTCTGTTCTAATCTTAACTGGCTGTGATTTTCACCGTGAAAAAGTCTGAAAAGATAATCTTAGCTCTCCTAAGGATAATGGATGCCTCTGTGTATAACAAAAGCAGATGTGCAGGAGAACTGTGGAATATGTCTACCTACAGTATCAAGAATTAAAATCACCTAGGAGGTGGATTGAGGGAGGGAACTGGATAGAAGGAGGATGAGGAAGGGAAGGTGGGGATGTCAGAAGTAAGGAGATCCAGGGTGAGAAGGCCAGGAGATTGAACAGAAAGATGAAATCAGCAGTAAGATTCAAAGGCATCTATAGGACATGGCAGAAACCTGGAATGGGAGATGCTCCAGGTAATCTATGCGAGTGATTCTAGCTAAGACTCCTAGTGGTGCAGGATATGAAGCCTGAAGTGGCCACCTGCCAGACAGGAGTCCCAGTAGAGGGATAATGACACCAACCTACCCACAAAGCCTCTGATCCAAAATGTGTTCTGCCTACAAGAAATGCATGGACAAGAATAGAGCAGAGACAGAAGAAATGGCCAACAAATTACTGGCCCAACTTCAAACCCATCTCTTGGGTAAGAACCTGTCCCTGACACTATTAATGATACACTGTTATGTTCAGACAGGAGCCTAGCATAACTGTCCTATGAGAGGCTTCACCAAGCAGCTGACTGAAACAGATGAAGAGACCTACAACCAAATATTAGATGAAACTCAGGAAATCTTGTGGAAGAGTTGGGAGAAGGATAGAGGGCCCAATGGGGAAAAGGAGTCCACAGGAATACCAACACAATCAGGGCTCCTAGAGACTAAAAAACTAACCAAAGAACAAGCATCAGCTGGACCTAGGCACCCCTGCACATATGTAGCAGAGTTGAAGCTTGTCTTCAACTGGAGCAGGGAACTGTCCCTGAATCTGTTCCACTAGCTGAGCAGCCTTATATGGCCTCAATGAGAGAAGATGTGCCTTGTCCTGCAGTGACTTGCTCTGCTAGTGTGGATTGGTATGTGGGAGCTCCCCCTTCTTAGAAGAGAAAAGGAGTGGGTAGGGGTTTTGGGGGGGGGTGAGAGGAGGAGGATCAGGATGTTAAGTGATTACATAATTAATGGGAAAAAGAAAAGTATGAAGTCAACTCACATTCTTAAAGCTATTTAAATATCAAGACTAACAGGCAAGTCACCAGGCACATGGCTTAGTCATCTCCTTAAGTAAAGGATGGACAGTGAAGTAATGACATAGTTTTACGTTAGTCTCATGAGTTCATTTTAATAAACAAGGTCTTTCTGGAATATACTTTAAACAACTATTAATGCTATGCAAAATTGTATCCCATAAGAAATATTTTTATACTAATATGTGAATCGTAAGTCTTTTTCTAAACCTTTGTGTACTACACATTTAAAACATAGGAGAAAGACATTGTGTAATTAAGCCAAGTATTAAGTCACTACCACTTTTTCAGCTAGGGCACAAGAAGAGTTTGATATTAATAAGTTAAAAATCCAGGATGAATAGACTTTAAGGACAGATAATTACATACAAAACACAATTGGACCCAAGGTGCTGTTTTGCTTCAGCCTTTCAAAGTAGAGTTGTTTTCAGAAAAATAACAAAACCAAAAAATATCATCATTTGAAAAATTTACCTTTTATGAAATAGTGTCTGGGGGAAATTTACCAAAGATAAATAGCAAGTATTACGCTGAATAACAAGTTTGGTTGAGTGATGGTTTGGGGTTTCATTTGTTTGTTCATCTGTTTTGTTTTGCATTTTTGTTTTTGTTTGTTTTCTCTTTTCTTTGGTGTTGTCCAGAATGCTACTGTGTAACGATGCAAACACACTGACCCGGTCTCCAGGAGAGCCTCACTGTTAACTTACTACCTTTCCCAATATAAGAAAGTATGCTATGACAGTCCACTCTTAAGTCTTCCAATCCTTTTCAATTCCCACTTGCTTCAACCACTTACATAAGGAAGTAAGTCAGTAGATGCCTACATTTTACTGAATGCTTGAAATAAATATTGGACCAAGAATGAAGAGAATTCATGATCAATTTCCAGTTTGTGATGCATTTTGATGAACAAGGGAGCAACATCACACAGGTTTCTATTTTACCTGAATTTAATTAAGGAATTAATAAAGATAAACAGGAGATAGGGCATGTGTCAAAAGAAACTACTGAATTCCAGAATTCAATTAACCAATCAAAATTGGCCTTTTGTCAACAAATATAATATTCAAAAGAGAATAGGATAAAGAGGGATAGGAAAAGCAAATGGTCTTAAAGAGACAAAAACATTGACTTTAATGAACACATCTTAGAAATTAGCAAAAATTTGCATTTTAATGAGCCAATGAGGAAGTTTGGCAGAGCTAATAACCCAATTGTATTTAAAATTGCATAAATGAGTTGGGATTAAAAGAATCCTTACGTTTGAACACACACAAACAGAAATGCTCATAGAGAAAGTGGTACTTGGGATTTACTTCAAAGAAGTGTACCTTACAATTGAGTACCCAAATGACTATAAAAAACAGTTTCTGTGTATCCTATCTATTGGCATTGAGTGAAGAAAGTCCCATGAGCCTGTTCACATGCTGAGGAGTCTTTCCAGTGTATCCTTCATGCATCCAGTGACAAGAGCTTAGAAATCTTTTCAAAACAGCTGGGGAAAAAAAAACTTCATGTTAAAGAAGTATGACAAACTTCTAAATCAATGATTTATGAATAAAAAGCTTTGGAATTGTCTATACCTACAAGTATAGATGTCAAAAACAAGATAAACAGGGGAACTCCTCAACTGAAGTATGAATGAGATTTACTGGCTAGTAGTTCCCCTCCTACCTACTTTTATAGAATTAAATTAATATAATTTCAGGGTATAATATAGCCACGTGTGTCTTTTCTGGGCATTTTATTCAGCACATGTTAACACAAGCAACCTGTGCCTTCCAAATAAGTCAAGTAAGAGTCTATGATAGAAAAATCACCTAAGCTTTTATTATATAGCTCTGTGAAGCACACCTGTGCGTGAGTGAAGCAAGCTACAGTGATGTAGACATTTTTGCCTTTTGGTCACAATACATTGGCAATGCTTCTAAGCTGTGTTTACTAACTGCTGGTAAGAAAACTAGTAATTAAAGAACGTTAACATTATACAAGACTGTAATTTCACTGATACCACAATAACTAAAGGAATCCACACTAAAGCAGCATTTTAACTGTACTATGTTTCTAAACAAAAAAGGGACTATTCTTCTAAAGCAAATTTAAAATAACCTTTTTTTATAGTAACTATAGAAAATTATTTGAGAAATCCACTAAACTCTTAATCCGAAAGGCATTTCTTTTCCTGTTCTATAAAAGGGTTAGAATTGGGAATAATATGAGCTTCTTAACAATGAACACGCTAATACATAGACTGTGTTTTCTGGTGCCATGTTTCATGCAGTTATCAGACCAATATTGAGATGGATGGAAATGCCTGCTATTACTGGCTTTTCCTTCTCAGAGATATGAAGCAGGGTTTTCCATAATTCATCACAACAGGATTTCCTCTCCTAAATGATCCAGCAGAGAAACAACCACTTATTCTGATGGTTGTGTTTGGTGACACGAGCAGAGGAAACTCTCTATCATAACTGGACAGAACAGAGGTAAAAGATAAGTGGGGAGCCACAGGCATTTATATCATTTCAGTATGATATTTGAGTTCATTTGAGAAGAGATTACAAGAGCAACAATTAAGATGGAGCTCAGTGTACACAATAAGCATTTGTTGGAACTAGTATGACATATACCCAGAGGGCATTTAACTCACTAGCCAAACTTGGATGATCTTTAGAATGAAAGTTCCTTTCAAAATTATGTTACAATTCAAGAAAATCTTGATATTTGTAGATGTGCTTGTAAGGAAAACATATTGTAACACATATTTTACCTATAATCATGCATTTCTGAAAATAAAATGCATTATGTCCAAATGTTATTCTTCTTTATTTGACTTAAGAGTATTTCTATATTGTTTTATTAAATGAATAATAAAATTATATTTTTGATATATATATTATGTAATAAAATCTCATTACTAGATGTGATCATTAGAAATAATAGTAGATTAGTCACATAGATGAAAATGTGTACTTAATAAAAATAACTGTTTATTAAACTGCTTATTTTTTCTTCATCTACTTTTGTGTTGACTGATAGTACTATATAATTTAATACCATTATCAAGAAGAATTTACTCACACAGAAAGTCACAAAACTAAAGACAGAACTTACAGTGTTTAAGAATTCAATCGTGGGCCAAGGAGACAGCTGAGGAGTAAAAGCATCTCCTTCCAAGCCTGACAGCCAGAGTTCAATACCAGGGATCAATGTGGTAGAAGGAGATAACTGATAACTCTGGCAACTTTTTAACTGGCCCACACGAGTAGACACTATGACATATATTCTCGCATACAAGGGCACGTGCATGAACACTCAAAACACACACACACACACACACACACATATACACACACACAAATACACACATATGTATACACACAGAGGGACACACACATACACAAACACACAGATACATACACATGTATATATAAAAAACATGCCAACACACATATATTAGGCACAGAGATACTCACACATACACACATATACACATGAACACACAATCATATACACATGCACATATACATACAAATAGATACACACACAGATATATACACATACATACATACATGAATAGACAATCATATACACATGCACATGCATATATACATCAAATACATGCACACATATGGATACACACACATACACATTCACAGAGATAAACACACATACCTACATATACACATGCACACACTCATAGGCACACAAACAAATGCACACATACACAGGCACCTACATATAGGCACACACACAAACACAGAAACATACACATACACACATTCACATATGCATAGACATTGCATGCAAGGGCACATACAGAGACACACACTTCCACACATGCATACACACAGAAACATACACATATGCACATAATTCATACATTCACACACATATACAAATGAGCACACACACATATACACACATACACATACACATATACACATACACAAACACACACACATAGACACACAAACACATATATATGAACACATACCTGAACAGACACAGACATGGATGTTCATTCACTCACACACACACATATATCCATATATCCACACAGAGGTATATATATATATATATATATATATATATATATATATATATATATATATATATATATCAGACACATATAACCACTCACATATTCATGCATACCTAATTACCAACCTCACATCATAAATAATAGATAGATAGATTGATAGATAGATAGACAGATAGATGTAATATAAGATCTCAAAGGATCCCAGTATTTTATAACATGACACACAGAATAGTAGCTGTTATAGAGGATATTGTTTTGGAAACTAGCTATGATTTTAACAAGAAGACGGAGAGTATGCAAAGATCAGCAATGTAGTCTGTGCTCCTCAAATTACCATGTCTTTGAATTCTCAAAGGGATCTTAAAAAGTAATTTTAAAAGTTATATGTGCATGTCTATATGAGGGCAAGTGTATAAGGGTGCAGGCCTCTAAGGATGCCAATAGAGGGCATTAGATCCCCTGCAGTTTTGAGCAGTTGTGAGCTGTCTGATAATAGGTTATAAGAACTGTACTCTGGTCCTCTAGAAGAGCAGTATGCACTTTTAATCATTGAGCCATTTCTGCAGAGCTTGCCTTGAGATCTTAACATGTAGATTCTCCTTTAGTGGTTCTGGATTGGGTTCCAAAGTTCTATTTTTAAACAGGTTTCTAGGTCATGCTAGGCTGACATTTAATACTTTGAGCAGCAAAATTGTGAATATAAGACAAAACCATCTTACTTTTTAGGCTGTTATATTTTTTCTGTGAAGCATTGGTAACCACCTTCTTTCCAAATATACTATAAATCAGTACTCTCGCTTAAGATACACCATTTACCCATTATAGTATCTACTTGGCATATGCTCATTCTAAGAATATAAAACTTTACTTCTTCTAGTATATTACGTTTTCTCCGACATTTACACAGTAACATGTTGTAGATTAAATGATGAGAAGTTTGCGGGAGAGCAGTCATGATTAAGAAGACCTCCAAATTACTTGCACCAATACATTTTCTTTTGTGTGTAGAGATTTTACATTTGCTTTGTCTAGGTGCTATTTCAAACCCATCTTCTATGATATTGACCTTTGGGAGCATATGACTGCAAAAGTAACTGTTATTCATCAGATGTAATTATCATCTTGGAGGCTTACTTCTGAATATGCTCAATCTTTCTAGTTCCTTCTGAACTCTGGTTGGCTGGTTCAGCTCACCTGTTTGGGCTCAAACTCCTCTCCACACTGACTAATTCAATCTGGCTTCTCTCAGATTCTTATTGAATTGCTTTGTTTGGCCTCAAACTATGACAATCTGTTCTAATCTTCTGGTTCCTTCTTATTCTATGGCTAGTTTGGTCTCCACCTGCAAACTGTTCCTATAAAGCCATCCTAGTAAAACTGCCTTCTTCCCCCACCCCCATCTCTCCCAACCTCTCTGTTCTCCTAAGTCACACCTCTTTACTTTGCTGTTCTCATGAGAGTTGGGCATATCCTATCTCTTCTGTGAAACCTTTCTTTGATTCATTACATTTTCTGCCACACAATTAGACCTCACATTCAAACATTGCTGTTTCCTTCTACAAGTTAACTTTACCTTCATTGTTTGGGATTAAACGTATGTACTAAGAGCATGTTTATATTCCTGCCAGAAAGATTAAAGGTGTGTCATTCCAGCTAGATCACACAGACCTAGAAGGTTTTGGGATTCTTGGATGTGATCCTTTGCCAGAGTAGACATGTCGATGGATTAGAAATCATTTACATATGACCTTATCCATGTATGAGTACTTAGACCTAATGCTATCTTTAAATGATTGTCATTTAATTTTGGCAAATATGTTGAACACTCACATCTTTTTATATCAAAAAAAAAAAAAAAAGACATGTAAAGGCCGTGGACCACTGTGAGAGGGACTGAAGGGAAAATATTTTCAGTAATTGAGAAAACTAAGGGATTCTGCCTTTTATAAAAAAGTAAAGCAAGACATGTCTTATAAACTTCATATTACTCCACTGTAACCTTAGGGCCACAGTAACAATGATGTGTATGTTTATCAATAGCAGTAGCTGCCTGACATTAGAACTTCCCCATTCTACAAGTTCATGGAACTGATTAGAATAACTAAAAGACTACATTTGTTTTTTGACATTTACTGCATGCGTTCTTATTCTGCTGAGTAAAACATTTTGAACTCGGTGTGCTGCTACCCATTGCACAGCACATGTATAACTATTATCCTAAAGATATTAAAACATCTTTCCTTTTAATTTATGTTGAAACTTTTAGTTTTTTACTCTTCGTGATTTGAAGATTTGTCATGGGAAAGAAAGAACATGAAAACCGCTGGGATCTTTCATATATTTGTGATCCATGAGTTAGTTGTAGGTTCTCTCTGACAATTCACAGATTAGGGGGGAAATAGTTGTGCTTAATAAATAAAGTAAATGATTAAAATATAGTTATTATACCAGAAAAAGGAATTGTGCCAGAAGAGATAGAAAATAATGTTGGATGGAGAAGAGGAGTAGATCATAAGCACTTTGTTCATCCAATGTATGCTTATTATCTGAAAGATCTTATTTCTGAAATAGATGTTAGTGTTAGGATAATTGGGTTATCGGAACAGGAAAGAGCAGAAAGCTCCTGGATGTAGTCTGCAGGCCCACAGCTTTAAGGCTTTAAGTAGCACAGGTGTCTGGGACCTTATTGATTGAAGGCACCCACAGCAGCTGAGGCCTTATACGGTTTACTGATATTGCCCACTATAGCGGGTGGTTCTGATGCTAAGGTCCTGTTTCCCAGTTGGTTCTTGATGGAACAATAATGATGCTAAGAGCCAATTGCTGGGTGAAAGGAAAAAGGCAGGACTTCTGTAGCCCACAGGCAAGCTAAGGGAAGCAGGAAGAGAAAGGAGATTTTGCCATGCTTTTGAGGGAGAAAAGATGACTAGCCATGTAAAAATCTCTGATGGATCAACCATAAGCCAGTTCCCCCAACTGGAGATTAGAAACATAACTAAGCAAAGAGGCCAGTTTTGGGTTGCTGAAAAAAGGAGAAGGTAACTGAATAATTAAAGCTGAGGTCAGATTTAAGGTGTTGAGCTGGGGCTGGAAAGAAGGGCACAGATAACCAAGGAATTCTTAGAAGTGCCCAGCAATTGAGCCAATAAGGCAGGTTGAAAATAAGCTAGTGTGTGTGTGTGTGTGTGTGTGTGTGTGTGTGTGTGTGTGTGT
>LR754595.1:0-16180 GCA_902729485.2 Mus minutoides | reverse complement strand
AAAAAAAATCAAGAAACATATTAACATATAAAGAAAGACCTATTAAAATTACATCTGACTTCTCAATAAAGTCTCTAAAAGCCAGAAGGGCTTAGAAAGATGTGCTACTATGAGGCCACAGATGCCAGCCCATATTCCTACACCCAGCAAACCTTTCAATTACCAACGTTGGAAGAAATAAGAATACATTTAAGAACTGTATATCTAAAAATATAGCTCTGCCAAAGGTGCTAGAAGAAAAAGTTCAACCTAAAGAAGTTACTTTCAACCAAGAAAAACAGGGAAGAAATGATTTCATCAAGCAAAAGATGAGAAGCACATACATACACAAACACACTGAGAGAGAGAGAGACAGAGACAGAGAGACAGAGAGATCTAAATTTTCCACTAAAAATGACTAACAGAATACAATCTAAAATGTGATATTTCAGCTGAATCCAAGAAACACTCCTTATCTTCAAAGATAGACATTACCTCAGAATAAAAGAACAGAGAAACACATTCCAGGGAAATGGATTTAAGAAGCAAACTGGTATATTCATTTTTGCATCTCACAAAACAGACTTCAAACCAAACTAACCATAATACACAGAGAAGGACACTACATACTCATTAAAGGAGAAAGAACCAAGAAATCGTTGCAATTTTAATATCTATACCCTAAAGAAAAGGGCATCCGCATTTTTAAAAGAAAGACTACTACAGTTTAAATCACATATCGACTCTCACAAACTGTTAGGAGGAGAGTTCAATACCCTACTTTCACCAATGGATAGGTCATACAGGGAAAGACTAAACAGAAATGCTGAAGCTAAGAGATGTTTTAAACCAAATGGACATAACAGATATTTATGGAACATTTCACCAAACTCAAAAGAATATACCTTCTTCTCAGCACCCCATGAATCTTTCTCCAAAAATCAACCATATACTCAGATACAAAGCAAGTCTCAGTAGATACAATAATATTGAAATAGTATCTTGAGAGCCATCTTGTCTCCCTGGTCCCTCTGAGACCAGTGTGTGCAGATCAACTCACAGTCTGCAGAAGGTGAGTGAGCAGACTGCAGAAGCAACACAGCTTCTGGGACAGACCCCTGTTTCTGGCTCCAGACATCTGGGCATCTTCCCTGCCAGAGGAGAGGTGGCCACCTGGGAAGGCTCTGACACCCAGAGCAGGTGAGGGAGCCAGTTTGTCTCCCTGGGCCCTCTGAGAACAGTTTGCACAGGTGAGTATACAGACTGCAAAAGCATCACAGCTTCTGGGACAGGCCCTGTTTTGGGCTGCATACATCCCAGCACCTTCCCCTCTGGAGGAGAGGTGGCTGTCCAGGAGGGCTGTGATTCCCCCATAGCAGGTGAGGGAGCCATCTTGTCCCCCTGGTCCCTCTGAGACCAGTGCACCATATCAGCTCTTGGACTACAAAAGGTGAGTGAACAGACTGCAGAAACAACACAGCTTCTGGGACAGGCAGAAGCAACCCAGCTTCTGGGACAGTCCATGTTTTGGGCTGAAGACATCTGGGCACCTCCACCCCCACCCCCATCCCCCAGAGGAGAGGTGTCTTCCCAGGAGGGTTCTGACAGCCAGAGCAGGTGAGAGAACCATCTTGTGCCTTAGATCCCTTGGAGACCAGTCTATGCAGGTGAGCGCACAGAATGCATAGGCAACCCATGTTCTGGGACAGGCCCTATTTCAGGCCTTCATCTTCAGCCAAGAGGCAGGTCTGAAGGCCAGACCTCTGTGCACTTTCCCTGCAATAGGAGAGCTTGCCTACAGAGAGTACTCTGACCATTGAGACTCAGAAGAGAGCTGGACTCCCAGGACAGCTAGCAGAGCCTAACCGAATCACAGGAGGAACAGGCTCCAGCCAGAGACAACTATAACAACTAACACCAGAGACTACTAAATAGCAAAAGACAAACATAAGAATCTTACCAACAGGCCAGGGCCAAGAAGTGGGAGTGGGTGGACAGGGGAGCAAGGAGGGGGGAGGGTGAAGGGACTTTCGGAATAGCATTTGAAATGTAAATTAAGAAAATATCTAATAAAAATTGGAAAACAAAAACAATAGACAGTGAAAAAAAAAAAAAAAGAATCTTACCAACAGAAACCAAGACCACTCAACATCATCAGAACCCAGCACTCCTAACTCAGCCAGTCCTGGTTAACACAACACACCCGAAAAGCAAGATTTGAAATCAAAATCATATCTCATGATGATGGTAGAGGACCTTAAGGAGGGCATTAATAACTCACTTAAAGAAATATAGGAGAACACTGCTAAACAGGTAGAAGCCCTTAAAGAATCACAGGAAAACACTATTAAACAGGTAGAAGTCCTTAAAGAGGAAACACAAAAATCCCTTAAAGAATTACAGGAAAACAGAACCAAACAGGTGATAGAATTGAACAAAAACATCCAAGAACTAAAAAGGGAAGTAGAAGCAATAAAGAAAACCCAAAGTGAGGCAACTCTGGAGATAGAAACCCTAGGAAAGAAATCAGGAAACATAGATGTGAGCATCAGCAATAGAATACAAGAGATGGAAGAGAGAATCTCAGGTGCTTAAGATTCCATAGGGGACATGGACACAACAATCTAAGAAAAGGCAAAATGCAAAAAGATTCTAACTCAAAACATCCAAGAAATCTAGGACACAATGAGAAGAGCAAACCTATAGATAATAGGAGTAGAGTAGAGTGAAGATTATCAACTTAAAGGGCCAGCAAATATCTTCAACAAAATTATAGAAGAAAACTTCCCATACCTAAAGAAAGAGATGCCCATGAAAATACAAGAAGCCTACAGAACTCCAGTTAGACTGGACTAGAAAAGAAATTCCTCCTGACACATAATAATCAGAACAACAAACACACTAAATAAAGATAGAATATTGAAAGCAGTAAGGGTAAAATGTCAAGTAACATATAAAGGCAGGCCTATTAGATTTACACAAGATTTCTCACCAGAGATTATAAGAGCCAGAAGATCCTGGACAGATGTTATACAGACCCTAAGAGAACACAAATGCCAGCCCAGGCTGCTAGACCCAGCAAAACTCTCAATTACCATAGATGAAGAAAGCAAAGTATTCCATGACAAAACTAAATTCACACAGTATCTTTCCACGAACCTAGCCCTTCAAAGGATAATAATGGGAAAACAGCAACACAAGGACAGAAACTACACCCTAGAAAAATCAAGAAAGTAATCCTTCAACAAAAAGAAAAGAATACAGGCAGAAAACAGAATCCCAACTTTAACAACAAAAATAACAGGAAGCAACATTAATTTTCTTTGATTTCTCTTAACATCAATGGACTCGATTCCCCAATAAAAAGACAATGACTAATAGACTGGCTACACAAACAGGACCCAACATTTTGCTGATTACAGGAAACCCAGCCCAGGGGAAAAGACAGACACTACCTCAGAGTGAAAGGCTGGAAAAAAATTTTCCAAGCAAATTGTCCAAAGAAACAAGCTGGAGTAGCCATTCTAATATTGAATAAAATTGGCTTTGAACCCAAAGTTATCAAAAAAGACAAGGAGAGGCACTTCATATTCATCAAAGTTCATCAAGATGAACTTTCAATTTCAATTTCCAAATGCAAGGGCAGCCACATTCATCAAGAAACTTTAGTAAAGCTCAAAGCGCACATTGCACCTCACACAATTATAGTGGGAGACTTAAACACTCCACTCTCACCATTGGACAGATCCTAGAAACAGAAACTAAACAGAGACACATAGACACTAACAGAAGTTATGAAACAGTTGGACTTAATAGATATCTACAGAACATTTTATCCTAAAACAAAAGGATATACCTTCTTCTCAGCACCTAATGGTATCTCCTCCAAAATTGACCATATAATCAGTCACAAAAGAGGCCTCAACAGATACAAAAATATTGAAATTATATCACACATCCTTTCTGATCACCACGGAGTAAGGCTGATCTTCAATAACAGCATAAATAATAGAAAGCCAGCATTCATGTGGAAACTGAACAACACTTTATTCAATGACACCCTGGTCAAGGAAGAAATAAAGAAAAAAATTTAAGACTTTTTAGAGTTTAATGAAAATGAAGGCATAAAATACCCAAACTTATGGGACACAATGGAGGCATTCCGAAGAGGAAAACTCATAGCCTCGAGTGCCTCCAAAAAGAAACTAGAGAGAGCATACACAAGCAGCCTGACAGCACACCTAGAAGCTCTAGAACTAAAGGAAGCAAATTCACCCAAGAGGAGTAGATGGCAGGTAATAATCAAACTCAGAGCTGAAATCAACCAAGTGGAAACAAAAGGAACTATTCAAAGATTCAACCAAACCAGACACTGGTTCTTTGAGAAAATCAACATGATAGATTAACCCTTAACCAGACGAATTAGAGGGCACAGGGATAGTATTCTAATTCATGAAATCAGAAATGAAAAAGGAGACATAACAACAGAACTTGAGGAAATCCAGAACATCATCAGATCCTAATACAAAAGGCTATACTCAACAAAACTGGAAAACCTGGAGGAAATGGACAACTTTTCAGACAGATACGAGGTACCAAAGTTAAATCAGGATTAGATTAATGATCTAAACAAACCCATTTCCCCTAAAGAATTAGAAGCAGTCATCAATAGTCTCCCGACCAAAAAAAGCCCAGGACCAGATTGGTTTAGTGTAGAGTTGTATCAGACCATCAAAGAAGACCTAATTCCAACTCTCCTCAAACTATTCCAAAAAATAGAAACAGAAGTTACTCTACACAATTTATTCTATGAAGCTACAATTACTCTGATACCTAAACCACACAAAGATCCAACAAAGAAAGAGAACTTCACACCACTTTCTCTTATGAATATCGATGCGCTCACTGATAAATGGATATTAGCCCAGAAACTTAGAATACCCAAGATACAATCTGCAAAATACAAGAAAATCAAGAAGGAAGATCAGCGTGTGGATACTTCATTCCTCCTTTGAATAGGAAACAAAACACCCAGGATAGCAATTGAAATGTAAATTAAGAAAAGATCTAATAAAAAATTGAAAAAAAAAAAGAAAGAAAAAAAAATCTTCGCAAACCGAATCCAAGAACAAATCAAAACCATCATCCACCATGACCAAGTAGGCTTCATCCCAGGGATGCAAAGATGGTTTAATATACAGAAATCAATCAACATAATTTACTATATAAACAAACTCAAAGACAAAACCCACATGATCATCTCCTTAGGTGCTGAGAAACCATTTGACAAAATTCAAAATCCATTCATGATAAAAGTCTTGGAAAGATCAGGAATTCAAGGACCATACCTGTGGGAAGCTGGTGTAACCACTGAGCTAAGATGGCGCCCAGCTTAGTGCCAAGCCTTGTAACCTCATCCTGTTTACTAAGATTTCTGAAAATGGCAAGCTGAGTCATACGTGCCTACTACATGATCTAAAATCAGTATATCGGAATGGTATCACAATCAGTTACTAGACAACAGGACGGACGTGTACGTTGATCACGATCCCCGTTCTACTACGACTAACCTCTCGTTACTCACCTCACTCTACTACATTCTCCCGACCCATATATAACTTGACGGAACTCCCACTAACGTCCTATTTCCTCAAGTGAGGTCCTCTACCGACTCTCTCTCGTGTTAATGCCTGAATAAAGGAAGGGGAGATTGCCTCAAGAGATTTGTTGAAGAACCTACCTTGGTGTGAGTGTCATTATTCCCACTCTCTGCTGAACAGAGATTGGGGTCGTGGCACATACCTAAACATAATAAAAGCAATCTACAGCAAACCAGTAGCCAACATCAAACTAAATGGAAAGAAACTCAAAGCAATCCCACTAAGATCAGAAACTAGACAAGACTGGCCACTTTCTACCTACCTATTCAATATAGTATTGAAGTCCTAGCCAGAGCAATTCGACAACAAATGGAGATCAAGGGGATACATATTGGAAAGGAAGAAGTCAAAATATCACTATTTACAGATGATATGATAGTATATATAAGTGACCCGAAAAATCTACCAGAGAACTCCTAAACCTGATAAACAGCTTCAGTGCAGTAGCTGGATATAAAATTAACTGAAACAAATCAATGGCCTTTCTCTACACAAAGGATAAACAGAATGAGAAAGAAATTAGGGAAACAACACACTTTACAATAGTCACAAAGAATATAAAATATCTTGCTATGACTCTAACTAAAGAAGTGAAAGATCTGTATGATAAGGACTTCAAGTCTCTGAGGAAACAAATTGAAGAATATCTCAGAAGATGGAAAGATCACCCATGCTCATGGATTGGCAGGATAAATAGAGTAAAAATGGCTATCCTGTCGAAAGCAATCAACAGATTCAATGTAATCTCCATCAAAATTCCAACTCAATTCTTCACTGAGTTAGAAAGGGCAATTTGCAAATTCATCTGAAATAAGAAAAAACCTAGAATAGCAAAAACTATTCTCAACAATAAAAGAACCACTGGTGGAATCCCCATCCCTGACCTCAAGCTGTACTACAGAGTAATTGCGATAAAACTGCATGGTACTGGTACAGCCACAGACAGGTAGATCAATGGAATAGGATTGAAGATCCAGAAATGAACCCACACACCTATGGTCACTTGATCTTAGAGAAGGGAGCTAAAACCATCCAGTGAAAAAAAAGACAGCATTTTCAACAAATGGTGCTGGCACAACTGGTAGTTATCATGTAGAAGAATTGGATTGATCCATTCTTATCTCCTTGTACAAGCTCAAGTGTAAGTGGATCAAAGAACTCCACATAAAACCAGAGACACTGAAATTTATAGAGGAGTAAGCAGGGAAAAGCCTCAATGATATGCACACAAAGGAAAATTTACTAAACAGAACAGCAATGGCTTTGCTGTAAGATCAAGATTTGACAAATAGAATGTCAAAAATAGAATGTCAAAGCTTCTGTAGGGCAAAAGACACTGTCAATAAGACAAAAAGGCCAAAAACAGTTTGGAAAAGAATTTTTACCAATCCTAAATCTGATAGGGGACTAATATCCAATATATACACAGAGCTCAAGAAGCTGGACTCCAGAAATTCAAATAACTCCATTAAAAAATGGAGTGCAGAGCTAAACAAAGAATTCTCAACTGAGGAATACCGAAGGGCTGAGAAGCACTTGAAAAAATGTTCAACATCCTTAATCATCTGGGAAATGCAAATCAAAACAACCTTGAGATTCCACCTCACTCCAGTCAGAATGCGTAAGAAGAATAATTTAGGTGCCAGCACATGCTGGTGAAGAACTGAAGAAAGAGGAACACTCCAACATTGGTAGTGGGATTACAAACTGGTATAACCACTCTAAAAATCAGTCTGGCGGTTCCTCAGAAAACTCGACATAGTACTACCAATTGATCCAGCAATTCCTCTCCTGGGTATATTCCCATAAGATGTTCCAACTGGTAATAAGGACACATGCTCCACTATGTTCATAGCAGCCTTATTTATAATAGCCAGAAGCTAGAAAGAATCCAGATGTCTCTCAACAGAGGAATGGATACAGAAAATGTCAGACATTTACACAATGGAGTATATTCAGCCATTAAAAACAATGAATTTATGAAATTCTTGGGCAAATGGATGTATATGGAGGATATCATCCTTAGTGAGGTAACCCAATCACAAAACAGGTCACTCGATATGCACTCACTGATAAGTGGATATCAGCCCAGAAACTTAGAATACCCAAGATACAATTTGCAAAACACAAGAAAATCAAGAAGAACAAAGACCAAAGTGTGGATACTTCATTCCTCCTTAGAATAGGGAACATAATACCCATGGAAGGAGTTACAGAGACAAAATTTGGAGCTAAGACAGAAGGATGGACCCTCCAGAGACTACCCCACATGGGGATCCATCCCATAATCAGCTACCAAACGCAGACACTATTGCATATGCCAGCAAGATTTTGCTGAAAGGACCCTGATATAGCTATCTCTAGAGAGACTATTCCAGTTTCTGGCAAATACAGAATTGGATGCTCACAGTCATCTATAGGATGGAACACAGGTCCCCCAATGGAGGAGCTAGAGAGAGTACCCATCGAGCTGAAGGAGTCTGAAACCCTATAGGCTGAACAAAAATATGAACTAACCAGAACCTCCAGAGGTAATGTGTCTAGCTGCATATGTAGCAGAAGATGGCCTAGTTGGCTATCATTGGGAAAAGTGGCCCCTTGGTCTTGCAAACTTTATATGCCCCAGTTCAGGAGAACACCAGGGCCAAGAAGTGGGAGTGGGTGGTTGGGAAGTAGGGTGGGGGAAGGGTATAGGGTACTTTCAGAATAGCATTTGAAATGTAAATAAAGTATCTAATTAAAAAAAGATTAAAAAAAAAAAGAAAAAATATATAGTATGTTGCTTCGTATCTGTCTACCATGGTTTTACTTGGTATCAACACAGCAGAATCAGAAAAAGACTTGAAAACTAATGGAAAGTCAGCAACTAATTACTGAATGAAATATGGGTCAAAACAGGGACTAGGAAAGAAATGAAAGACTTTCTAATATTGACTGAAAATGAATGCACAATATACTCAAGTATATGGGACACAATGAAGTCTATTCTAAACCGCAAGTCCACAGCATTAAGTGCCTACATGAAGAAATTAGAGAGGTATCATACTAGAAACTTAAAGGCGTGCATGAAAACTCTAGAACCAAAAAATATAAACAAACAAACAAATAAACAAACAAATAATACAAACACAATGACACGGGGAATTGGTTCTTTGAGAAAGTTGGTACTAATCCACATTAAGTAAAGGGGGGAAGTAATATGCAAATTAAAAATAAAAAATTAAAATGAGATATAAAAAATTACAATGGAAATACAGAAAGTTACAAGGACATGCTTTAAAATTTTGTGCTCTTTGCCATTAAAAAATGAAAAGAAATAGATGCTTTTTCAATAGATATCACAAACTAAAATCTATATAGGATATGCAATTTAAACAATCCTCATTGAAATAAAAACACAAACTGAAAGTCTCCCAAACCAAAGGAAAAAGCTACACAGGCATAGATACTTTAGTCCCAAATTCCACCAGACCCTCAATTAAGTACTAACCCCAATAGTCCTCAAACTATTCCACAAAATAGAAGCTGAAGATAAGAAACATTGCCCAATTCGTTACATGAGGCCACAGTTAACCTGATATGCAAAGGACATAAAGGTCCAACCAAGAAATAGAATTAGAATAGAAATTTCAAATTAGAAACAAAATTTCTATTATGAACACTGATACAAAAAAATTACCAATCGAATACTTGAAAACAAAGTCTAAAAACACATTTAAATCTACCATGATCAAGTAGGCTTCATCCCATAGATGCAGAGATGATCAAACATATAAAATTGGTAAATGTAATATATCTTATTAAAAAAAAGTTGAAAACCACACAATCAAATCAATTCATTAGATTTAGAGGGGGAATCCTGTGACAAAATCTAATACCCCTTCATGATAAAAGTACTGGAAAGATTAAAAATTCAAGAGATATATCTAAGTGTAATAAATGCAGTTTACAGCAAGCATACAGACAACAACTTAAAAGGGGAAATCTCAAAGGAATTCCACTGAAATCATTAGCAAGACAAGGCTGTCATTCTCTCCTTAGAATTCAATATAGTACTTGAAATCTTAAAGCAATAAGACAACTGAAGGAGATCAAGGTCACAAATTGGAAATGAAGAAATCAAAATGTCTTTATTCACAGGCAGGTGATATGACAGTATACATAAATGATACGATATTATACATAAAATAGTATATGAAATATTCCACTGGAAAACTCCTATAGCATTTTTAGCAAAGTAGTTGGATTTGAAATTAATTCTAAAAATCAGTATCCCTCCCCTATACAAATGGCAAATGGAGTGCACACAAAAACGAAATAATGTAAATAGCACATTTCCCAACATTCTCAAATATGATATATCACAGGGTATCACTAACCATTCAAGTGGAAGGTTTAAAGGATTAAAAACTTTAAGTCATTGAAGAAGAAAATTGAATATATGAGAAGATGGGAAAATCTTCCCTGCTCATGGATTAGTTGGATTAATATAGTAAAAATAGCCATCCTACCAAAAGTAATCCACAAATTCAATGCAATTCAAATTCCAACGAAATTGTTTACATACCTTGAAAAAATAATTCTCATCTTTACATGAAAAACAAAAGAAACAAATAAACAAACAAACTAGGATAGCCAAACAATCCCCAAACAATGAAAGACAGCTGGGGGTATCACTATTTCTCAATTCAAGTTATATTACAACACTATTGTAATAAAAATCTCATGGTGTTGGCACAAAAACAGACACATTGATCAATGGAATTGAATTGAAGACTGAAACATAAGTCTGCACACCTATTCTTAATTTTTTGGTCAGAAAAAAAAAAAAGAGCCAGAATCACACATTGGAAATAAGACAGCATCTTTAATAAATAGTGCTAGTCCACTGGATGTTTGCCTATAGAAGAATGCAAATATATACATACTTATAACCTTGCCCAAGCTCAACTTCAAATGTATCAAAGACCTCAAATGAAACCAGTTACACTGAACCTGATGGAAGAGAAAGTGGGAAACTGCCTTGAATTCAAAAGTAGAGAAAAAAAAATCTCTTAGAACAGAACACTGTTAGCATGAGCAAACAATAATAGACAAACAATTAATTAATTAATTATTAATAGACAAACAATTAATAAGTGCTATTTCATGAAACTGAAAGGACAACAACCTTTGGAAAAAGCAGCAGACTATAGAACTGGAAAATATTTTTAAAAAAATAACTGTACTTCAAATAGAAGACCAGTATCCAAAATATGTAAAGAACTCAACAAATTAGATATAACGAAAATTAAATTTTTAATTTAAAAATGGAATATAGATCCAAACAGAATTTTCAAAGGCAGACACACAAATGTCTGAGAAACCCTTAAAGAAGTATTGAACAACCTTAGTCATCAGGATACTTCACTGAAAACTACTTTGAGATTTCATTTTATACTTGGCACTATGGCTAAGATCAATATATCTAGTGACAATTTATATGGGCGAGGATGTTTAGTAAGAGGAGCACACAGCCTTTGTTGCTGGGAGACCAAACTAATACAACCACTATGAAAATCCTTGTGGTAGTTCTTTAGGAAGATGGGACTTAATCTATCTTGAGATCCAGCATATATCCAAAGGACACTTCATGCTACCCCAGACACAGTTGCTCAACCATTTTTATGGATGCTCTGTTATTTAATAGAATGAAATTGTAAGCAATCTAGATCCACCTTAATGGAAGAACGCATGAAAAATACAACGGAGTATTATTGGGCCACTATAAAAATTTCATGAAATTTATAGGGAACTCAATGGAACAGGAAAAAAAATCATGCCAAGTGTGATATCTGAGACTGAGAAAGACAAATATGGTATCTATTGTTCATAACTATAGAGTTTATAGAATAAGAAACAACAGGGAATAGATAGATATTTTTGGAAAAGGGATATAGAATAGATCATTATGGGTAAATAAAGGATTGGATCAGAATGATTAACAGGGGAGAATAAAAAGAGAGGGGACAAAGAAGGGAAGAGAGTGACATACAGCTAAACTTAAAGGCCATTTGAGGGGTTACATGGAAGATCCTCAAAGTGTACACCTATATAAAGGTGATTCAAATGAAATCACCAAATAATTTGGTAGACAGTGCCTTCACCTATCACTAAATGAAATTTCCAGTACTAAGATTGGATTACATTTAATTGAGTTCTTAGTTAAAGGGTGTCCATTTGAGTCCATCATGCAATCAGTACACAACCCAGGTTATTTCTGAGACTATGGGTTGGTCTTCACAACTGATGACAAAGTCCTGTTGCGGAAGACAATACTTACACAACTCATTGAAAATTGGAATTTTAGCTGGTGCCTACACAGAGCCTTTAGTTCCAAATGTTAGTGTCTGTGGAACAAGAAAGAGAAATTTAAGTATCAACTCAGTCATAATGCTTTAATCTACAGTGATAGCCTCCCTACAAGATATGTTAGGGTAATGTTAACACAAAACTTATGAGAGTGACCAGCCAAAGTATGATTTGATCTAAATCCCACTCTATGAGATGAATTGCTTCCCTGACATTGCTTGGTTGATCAAGAACAAGAGACTAAATGCCCAAGGTCCTTCAGGTAAAAGTGAATACAAAAAACAAACAAACAAACAAACAACCACAAAACAGCAATAAAATGACTGACTTCTAATAACACTGTGCCATGCTCATAGATCTGTGCCTTGCTTAGGCATCTTCTGAGATGCATCCTCCTGCAGCAGATGGGAACAAATACAGAGGCCCACAGATAGACATTCAGCGATCAAGAGACCTTGGAATACTTAGTCCTAAACTAGATGTCTCTATCAAATCCCTTCCCTCAGAACAACAGGGAACTCTGCAGAAGAGGAAGCCCTGAGAGCATAAAGCTGTTGGGGATGGAGGACACCCAGGTAACCAGATCCTGTCAATCAACATGTGCAAAAGCTCATAAAAACTAACAGAGACTGACACGGTCTGCACGGGTCTGCACTAGGTAATTTGCACACACACACACACACACACACACACACACACACACACACACACACACACACTATGGCTTCCGCTTAGTGTTTTTCTAGGAATCCTGAGAGTGCAAATCAGTGCAGCTTTGATTCCTGTGTTTTTTTTTCCCCCCTTCGGCTCCTTCCCTTCTCTCTGTTTGTTTTGTCAAATCTGACATGTCCTTTTGTTTTGTTTTGTTTTGTTTTGTTTGTTTATAAATCTTACTATACTTTATTATCCTTTAGAAACCTCATGTTTTCTAGTGAAAGACAGAAAGGGAATAGATCTGAGTGGGAGATGAGTTAAAGAGGACTTGGGTGTAGACAAAGGGAAAAACCACAGTTTGCGAAAAATTATTTTAATAAATGTGGGTTAGGGAAGCACATACTGGTGAAACAAGAAAAAAAGAACTTAAACCCTACAGTGGACAGAGAAAAATCCATATTTTCTCTCTTTTTCAAAGGCAGTATATATATATATACTCCTTTTAAAAGTTTCCCCTTTTATGAAACATTCTTTTCTCATGCAAGGTAATCTGAATACAGTTTCTCCTCCGTTTACTCCTTCCAGTTCCTGCCATCTCCTCCCTTGTCTAGTTCCACTCATTTTTCTGTCTCTTTTTAGGAAAGAACAGGCTTCTAAGAGTTGTCAACAAAACATAACAAAATAAAATATAATAAGATAAAGCAAAATCCATCATATCAAAGTTGGACAAGGCAAACCAAAAGAAATATAAAAGAGCCCTGGAGAAGGTAGAAGAATCAGGGAACTCCTTGTTCACACATTCAGGAGTCCCATAAAGGTATTAAACTGAAAGCTACAGTACATATGCCGAGGACCTGGTGCAGACCTGGGTAGGACCTGTGCTTGCTGCTTCAGTCTCTTTGAGTACCTGTGAGCTTTGCTCTGTTTTAGAGGGCCTTGTTTTCCTAGTATCCTCTGTCCCTTCTGTCTCCCTCAGTCTTCCTGCCTCCTCTTCCATGGGGTTTCATGAGCTATAAGGGAGAGAATTTGATGGAGTCATCCCATTTAAAGCTGTGGTTCTAGGGTCTCTCTCTCTCTCTCTCTCTCTCTCACTGCATAATGTCTGACTGGGTCTCTGTATTTGTTTCCCATTTCTTGCAGAATAGATGCTGTAATGATGATGAGAAAGATGTATTTTCAAAAATGCACATGTATACACATACATATGCACACATGTGCATGCTAAACAATTTTTGTTGACTAAATCCACACTGTACATCCTGTGTAGCCACATTGAGTTTTCTTTGTGTCCTACTTCAGAGGGCGAAGAGCTCCTTAGTAACAAAGTGTTCTTTTTATTATTTAATTTATAAAACTCCAAGTAAAACTTGTGGCAAGGATCTTTTCTGCATGTATAAGTCTCTCCATACTAACAGAATGGGTCATAAATACTGAGTTCTAAGTAGGCTGTGCTTGTCTTGTGATTTCTGTACCTCACCAGAGGCAAAGAATAGCTGAACTGAGGTTAATTTTCACTCTTGAAGTTCAAAGTTAATTCTGTTTATTTTTAAAAGTTCTCATCTAAGAATTATAAATGTTTGTTTTTATAGAATGAGATCATGTGGCCATATGATGTTTGAAAAAATTTCCAATATATCAAAATAACAGAGCCAAAATTAATGACTCTAGATGTGTAATGAGTGGGACCAATTTTATCCAAACAGCAGAAAAATTAGTTCAATCTATGTAATTACTGACTTAAAGCTTTTTATGGACCTAATTTTACAGATGTACCATAGTTTATTCTAATTAAGGTCATTTTGTTCCTATAATTGATTCTTGGTTTTGAAAATTATTTACTATACTATAATCTAATTTTTAGTGACCTGTTTGGTGACTATAAATGCTCTCTGACAGCACTTAGAAAAAAAATTAAACTTTAGAAAAATAAATGTCCTGGCAGCCAGTGTTATTTAGATTCTTGCTAGTTTGAGGATCAGTTGTGTGTTAATTTGCACATATTCTGACACTTATACCTAGTAAATGCAGGTCATTTTAATAGTTCTTCAATATCCAGGGAATGGGAAAAGTAAAGGCAAATCAATTTTCTGTAAAATGTGAAGCCTTAGACTTACTTTAAATATCAATATAACATTTTGTGCTTTAGGTTTGGCCTCAAACAAATTTGGATCAGATGGCAAAAGGTCGTGAAAGGAAATGATGAATGTTTCACAGGGCTTGGTAGAACTCCCAAAGCATAGCGGGATAGGGTTATTTAATCAGCCTGTCAATGTTCATTTTCTCTTCTCTAGTGTGTGCAATAATGTCATTTGATACTATAAAAATATTAGCACAGGGAGAATTCATCTTTCAAGTATTTAAAAGACAAGTATTTAATATTTTTCAAATATTAAAACATACTTAATATCTGAATTTGCTATGTTTTGGAATTTTTCTCTATTATGATTTTAATTCTAGTGTACTATAGAATGTTCATAATAATACCACAGGCTTTATTTCCAAGCAAACTAGTATGCATCCCTATAGAAAATTAAAAGAATAGTTTAGATTCTCATTGTCTTTTTTGATTTTGTCTTTTAGAAGTAAGAGCAAACTTTGATTTCAAAGTAATCTATTAGTAAGCAAGAAAGCTGTCATATAAGAATGAATGGAGGCTTCCATTATAGGAAACAAAACAACAACATCAAATAATTCAAAAATAACATGACACAAGAATTACCACAGCAATCAGTTCTTCAGAAAGGAATGTCAGTGTTTGAAGATGGTAATACACAGTGATGGTAGGAGAATAGGATGTACTTTAAGGAAGAGCTTTCACTTCCCTTTGTAAGGACTCTCTTATACTATGGACATTATTCTATAAAGGTCAACTTTGTTCTCTGTGTGGTGATCATCCCTTTCCTGAGCCACACTCAGCTGTAAAAGACCCATTTGTCTTGGAAAAAAAAAATCCATTCCCGATGGGGAAGCTAGCGGGGGGGGGGGGGAGGTCAAAACGTTCTTGAAACTTAACTTGGCGCCCAAATCTTAATATGGATTTTGAGTGTGATAACTTCTCGCAGAATGTAGTCCTTTTCAAAATATTTGTGGAGTTCTTAGTTTGGACATTCTATTAACTTTCTTCCTTTCTCCTTTCCCTCATTGCTCAATTACTAAATAAACACAGCTTGGCCCTTGACGGTCTCCCTGCCCTCTTTTAAAAACATCTCAGGTGTAAGTCTTGAGCAGTGGACAGCAAATCACCCTTAGCCCTCAAACTTTCCCATTAGAGATTTCTGTATAATATACATGATACATATTTTTTAAAGGAGAATTTGTAGGATAGGGACAAATAATTAAAGTTTAAATGTAACCCACTAAATTGTAATGATAATTGAATTAGCAATATTGCTCCTTCAGCTTGCTGTATGAGATATATACACATTTAACTCCTGTTGCATGCCATAAATCTCTAAATATATAATATATTGATATCAATATCTGTATAAATGTTGACTATATTTAAGTTTTTAATGCAGATGTAAAAGCTGTCTTTT